>PVKY010000397.1:0-51285 GCA_004027775.1 Bradypus variegatus | reverse complement strand
AACATCTTCCCAAACCCACGATGGCAAAATAGGCTCAGAGAGGTATAGTGACTTCCTGGATATTACACAGCACGCGTCACAGACCCGAGTGGGATTGAACGGCCCAAGAAACCATTTTTAAAGGAGGGGGACCCCACCCCCTAATAATCGAGCTCCAAAGGCTCAATTGACATGGTTCACATGGGAAGCAACACTGTCCTCCCAGATTCTCCACCCCCGCCACCAGGAAGTTCACCCATGTTCCTTCCCCTCCCCCTCCCTAAGCGTTTTCTCTCCCTCCTTGTTCATAATTTCAGCCAACAGTTGCTGAGCACCTAGAAATACAGGGGTGAACAAAATAGATTTAAAAATAAATCAACCAAATAAATAAAAAGGAAAAAAGACAGTCCTTGAGGATCTCACAGCCCAGTGGGGGAGACAGAGGCGAAGAAGGAGACAAACCTACAAATAGGATTGTTTCAGAGACTAATGAGACATTGAAAGAATTGATGGGGACTGAGTTTGTGGACAGGGCCATGGGTGCCATCAGGGTTTGAAGCCCAAGAGTGGATGAGCCATCCAGGAGGGGTGTGGGGGGAAGAGGGCTGAGACCCGGGGACCCAGCCCCCAGCCTGACAAGAGAGAAAGGGGAGACCAAGGAGGGACCACCAGAGGGTTGGGAGGGAACCTAGGAAATGCAGGGTCCCAAGTAAGGACGGTGTTCCCATAGGGGTGGAAGAACCAGCAGGGTCAGATGGTGCTAGGGGTTGACGAGGATGGGGACTGAAATACTGAGCACAGAAGGGAGCACAAAAGGGAGCATACATGGGGCTGTCCCAGCCAAAGCCCAGGGCATGGTCACCCTAGCTCAAGAGAGAACGAGGGAAGAGGAATTGGAGACCAAGGGTGGAGACCAATTGTTCAAGGAGTCTGGTTGTAAAGAGAAGCGGACAAATAGGGCAACATTGTGTTCAAAATGTAGCAACGAGTCTGTCCAGACCAGCTCTGTTCATACAGTGAAGAACTGGAAGTAACGTAGATGTCCAGCAATAGGGGATTGGTTAATTAATTGCAGTACATCACACAATGACTTTGCTTCCCTCTCTCCAAGGCCAATCCCTTCATTGTGTTAGCCTTCCGGGATCTTTTTTTTTTTCTTTTTCTGCTCTCGTCCTTCATCCAAAACAACTTTTGCCATAGTTACTAATGGCCACCATTTTCCCAAAGCTAACTGACAGATTATCGATTATTTCTTACTAACTTCTCAGCAGTCCTTGCCTCCATTGACCCTTCTCTTTTCCTTTTTTTAAAGAATACATTCTCCTGCTCTTCCTCCTATCTCTCTGCCTACTTCCCTTTCTCCCTTGCAGACTCATCCTTCTGCCTTGGAGCTCTTTAAGGCTCTGTTATTATTATTATTTTTTTAAGAATTGCTTCTTATCTCACACTCTGTACTTCTCCTTGGGCAATTTCATCATCCCCCAGGGGTTTAAATAAAATCTCTAATGATTTATATGTGCACAGTCAGTCCTCATTATTCATGGATTCCATATTTGTGGCACTTTGGTGGTCATTTGTGGACATGCACAGGGTACAAAACATTTGAGTCACCCAACACCCATGATCTCATCTGGGGTTGAACAAGGTCATGTTCTGCCTTCTTGTTTCATACTGTCTCAGACTGCCAATGAGCGTCCTTTTCACAGTCTATCAAGTGCCATGTTTTTTGCAATTCTGTCCTTTTTGTTGCTGGTTTTGCTGTTTAAAATGGTCCCCCAGAGTAGTGCCGAAGTGCTGTCCAGTGTTCCGAAGTGCAAGAAGTCTGCGATGGCCCTTGTGAAGGAAATAATGTGCTTCTTTCAGGCGTGAGTGATAGCACTGCTGGCTGTGAGTTCAATGGGGATGAATTAACACCGTATTTAATGAGCTCCGATTACTGGGCCCCCAAGCAATTTATGCTTACACTTGCTTAAATGTATGTTCAGAGACTGTCTAAATGTTGCTCTAAAGTGTTCTGAAGGTGATGACACTGTTTTCAGAGGGTGTTACAGAGGGGCAGCCTCTAAAAGGCTGGTGAAACAAGGAACTGCCAAGGGAGTCCTCATATGCAAATCTATGGAGGATGCAAAAGATTTAAAGTACCTTTAAACAGTAACCTGCATAAAACAAGGTTAAGTACAGATATTCGACATAGAGGCTCACAGGAAAGTAACGCCATATTTTCCCTGGGAGCAATGGATCAGTATTCACCAACTCAGGATTATTACCTCAAATAATGAGAATCAACTGTATGTCATCAGTTCTGCCCTCTTCTCTGAGCTTTTGACCCCTTTGGCCAAGACTTGATGATTTTTTTTTAATTTCTTGAAGGCACCTCAAATTCAGTAAGTCATAAATTGTCCACTTCCCCATAAATTTCATCTTCTGGAAGGGTCGTTGTTGGCACTGCCGTCTTTTGTTTCAGGTGCAGCCTGTCACCAAGTCTTATCAAAAATTTTAGCAGTTTTATGGAGACATAATTCACACATTACACCATTCACCCCTTTAAAGTGTATGATTCAGTGGCTTTTAGCATATCCACAGGATTGTGCAACCATCACCATATATAATTCCAGAATGTTCTCATCACCCCAAAGAAAACCAGGTACCCCATTAGCTGTCCCTCACTGCCCTCCCCCCAGTCCCTGAAATCCACTAATCCACTTCCTGTCTCTACAGAGTTGTCTGGACCTTTTGAGAAACTGCCAGCTTGTTTTCCAAAGTAAATGCCCCATTTTACCTTCCCATTATATGATTCTCTCTTTTTTTTTGTGATTAATTATGATTTTTTAGAATATAGTATAAAATTTTATTCATCTAGATTTTTGAATTTTTGAAACCAACTTAACTTTTGCGCTGGAGGGGAGGCAAGGGCTTCACTCACCTCACCCTAATCCTGGCCCTAAAAAAGCAGGTTTCACAGCAGTCTGACCCATTCTTGCCTCCTTTCTTTCTCCTTTCCTTCTCCCATCTATAAAGAGAAAGAGAGGCTAGTCCTAAATGCTAACAAGTTACCTCTGGGTGATGAGATGAAAAGCCATTTAAATGTTCTTCTTTCTACTTTCATGATTTTTTTTCCTTCCAAATTTCTTATACCTAGCATGCAAAAATGCACACTTTATAAAAATTCTTTTTTTTTTTTTTTTTTTTTTTGGAAATTCTGTTAGAAAGAGGCTTGGGCTGAGGCAAAAATGGTAAATACATAGAAAAAAACTTAAGGGACATTATAAATGTAGATTCTATCTTAGAACTGAACCAAAGAAACATTGGCTTGACTCATTGTGGGTTTGTGGGCAATTTTTGTCTTGGATTGTTTTGTTTTGTTTTTTTAGACTTTTTTTTAATTGTAGAATATAACATATACATAGAAGTGATACCTTTCCAAGTGAAATTTAACAAGTAGCTAGAGAACAAATTTCAAAGAATATTATAGGTTACAATTCCACAGTCGCATTTATTTCCCTATTGTGAAATATAACATGTATACCAAAAAGGTAATATCTTTCAACGCATACTTTAACAAGTAGTTCTATAGGAAATTTCCAAAGTTGTTATGAGTTGTAGTACCATAGTTTCAGTGATTTCCTTATTGTGAAATGTAACATATATACGAAAAGGTGACAGCTTTCAAAATGCAATTTCACAAGTAGGTATAGAACAAATTTCAAAGGATGTTGGATTGTTTTAATAGAGAGTTTACTGACAGTAAACTGTTTATTGGGAGGCCTTTTATTGGATCTTTCCTTCCTCCTGGACATAAGGAAGAGCGGAAATAAGCTCAGCTGATCACTACCAAATATTGTTCACATCCGTAACCAGTAATTGGTAACATCAGTAATATCAGTAATCAATAACTACAATGTAACCAGGTGTAAAATTACTCTTTTCTATAAGAGGACCAAGAAATAAGTTTGTTGCAGGTGCAAGTTTCCGTAGTGTAGCGGTTATCACGTTCGCCTCACACGCGAAAGGTCCCCGGTTCGATCCCGGGCGGGAACATGTCGTTAGCTTTTCTTCTTTCCTTTGTCTCCTAAAATTTACTTCCGAATTTTAGAAAATAGTTCGGAACATGGGTAACAGGACGTCAGGATTGCTGCTTTTAATAATAGTTCCAGCGGATGAAAAAAAAAAAAAAGAACTCTCTCTTGCTTGCGTTGGCCGGGAATCGAACCCGGGTCAACTGCTTGGAAGGCAGCTATGCTAACCACTATACCACCAACGCTTCGCGAGAAGAGACTTCGTCAGGCACTCTTTAGTGGACGTGCCATCAGTTTGACCGGGCGATACCAAGTCGTGCGGAGGTGTCTCGCCTCAGCGTCCTTTCCTGTGCCGGAAGACACCATCCCATGGGAGTTCCCTCCCCCCCGCCCCCAGCGCCGTGGGCGCTTTGGTGCCGCCCGGGCGGTGGCCAATCCCAGGCCGCCGCCTCGGCGGCTCGACTTCCGGGTCAAAGGGGCCGGAGCCGCCGGGCGCCCCGTGTCCGCCGCCGCCGCTGTCCCCCGCGCCCTCCACTTCCGGGGTCGCAGTCGGGGCATGGAGCCGCCAGCCTGAGGCGCCGCTTGCCCCGGGACGCTCTGCCCAGCCCGGTCGCCGCCCCGCGCCGGCCCCGAGCCCCGGTGAGCAGCGCCCGTCCGCCCGTCCCGCTTCGGCCCCGGCCCCGGACCTGCTATTGCCCGGGTCCCCAGGGCTCGGGCTCCCTTCCCGGGCCACCTCCCAGCCTCCCCCCGCCCGTCCCGTGGCTGCTCCAGCCAGACTGTCGCCCACCTACCTGGCTTTGGCCCCCTCGGGGATTGGCCGCACCCGAGACCCCCTGCCAGCTTCGGACCATGACCTCCCCCTGCCCTGCCGCCTCTGGAGGGCCCGACCTGCTCCCCCGACCCCCCGCAGTCACTTCCACGGTGTGTGGGAGCACAGGCCACCTCCGTGATGTGCGTCCCTTTCCCGCGAGGCCCAGCCCTTTCTCTCAGCTCCCCTTGCCTAGGTCTGTCCGGGGCCCATCTTTTTCCCACCCCTGAGGCTTCCTCTTCAGTGCTGCAGCCGAACCATCACCGCTGGCCCCTTGCGTTTGCTCACCCCCGACCCCATCCTTGTTCTCAGCTGCTAGGAGGAACTTGCTTTTGAGGAGCTGGGACTCCGGTCCGGGAGGTGGGGTTGTGGTCACCGACCCCTGCACACCCTGCCTGGATCCTGGGAGATTCGGGCCTCGGGAACAGGATAACCACTACGCTTGCCCCACGTGCAGCCCCGACTGTAAGGCCAGCGCTGCAGGGCTGCAAGGCGAAGCTGTGGGGTGCCCAGGACAAGCTGAGACTCCCAAGCGGAAGGGGGAGCCAGGGGTTAGCCAGTTCCTCCAGCGCACTGTGCTAACAACACATTTATTCCATCGAGGTCGGTGTCTCCTGTCTGCAGCTGGAATGGAAGTTACCTGGACCCTTTAGAAGGTCAGTTGTGCTGGGGGGTTGGGCAGCCAGGGAGGCTGGGGTGGGGAGCTGGTGGGATGCATATGCCTGCTCTAGGACAGAGAAACCAACAGAAAGTGGTTTTCCGTGGCTCTGTGGGCACTGCCCATTGCAGTGGCTTTAGCTCTCTGCCACTTGCCGGAAACTTTTCTTTCCACCCAGTGTGTCCCCTCCAGCCCCTGACAAGAACCCTCTGAAGATCTGGGGGAGCCAAAGGGGAGGGTGCTGATCCCACCTGGATTTGGTGGAGGTGGGCTTGCATTCTCCCACACCTAACAGCACTTGGTACTCAGTTGGTGAATGAGGTGGATTCTGGCTCTGAAAAGGCCTTCAGTCCACATCTTTTTTTTGTGTGATTTTAAGTACTTGCTTAGTAGACCGAATCAGCTGTTATTTCAGATTATGATACATCCGGCTCTGTATTCTAAAAGTTTTGTGTACAGTCCCACTTGATCCTTATAGCTGCCCTAAGCACTGGCACCGTAGTCCCATTTTATAGCTGGGAACATGGGGGCACAGAGAGGTTAATGTGGCTTCCCCAAGGTCACACAGCTCAGAAGTGGCCGAGCCAGGATTCGAACCCATCTCTCTCTGACACTGGAACCCACACTTTTCAACACCGGCCTGAGAGTGAAGCCAGTGCTTCCTGATGGAAACATTCTGCTTCCCCTCTTCTATCGTGATTTCTCGCTGGTGGCCAGAAGTGTGCTGGTTTGCCTTTAAACACCTGGACGGCTGCCCTGCACGGGACCTGACTTGTCAAGAAAGTTCTGCCAACTAAGTCACGGTCTCTCACTTTAGAGTGCATGCAAGGGAGGACGTTGACTCATTAATTCCACCCTGCAGGTTTAATGGGTGCTCCTGGGTGCCAGGCCTGATTCTGGGCTCAGGGGATACAGGGGGAACAGGACAGATGCCGGCCTTGCTCCCATGGGGCTGATGTTCTGGAGAGGAGTGTCACTCACTGAGAGCAGACTTGCCCAGTTCGGTGCTGGTGGCATTTGGGGCCGGATCATTCTCCGGGGTGGTGGTCGTTCCGGGCCTTGTGGGGTGTTGAGCAGTGTCCCTGGCCTCTGCCCATCAGATGCCAGGAGCAGCCCCTTTCCCCTATTGTGATGACCAAAAATGTCTGCAGTCGGCCCCGCAGTCCCCTGTATGGTAATATCGCCTCCGATTGAGAGCCTCGGGGTTAGGGGATTCTACTGACCTCCCCGTCCCCAACAAGAGACTTGGCATCCCATAATCCTGCAGCTACTGATGTTCTATGAGGCTGCACATGTTTTAAATACACAAACTGAGTGGGGGGTGGGGGGAAGAGGAAGGAGATCCCAGAAGCTGGGGGATCACCCTGGTTTACACCCTGTAACCCATCAGGAACTCACTCTGGTGAACGGTATGAGCTATTAATTAATTAACACAGAGTTTCTCCCTCTTGGTGCTGTTGACTTTTGGGGCTGGGTTGTTCTCTGGGGCGGGGGCTGTCCTGGGCACGTCCTGCATATTGAGCAGCGTCTCTGGCACCTCCAGTCGTGAGAACCAAACATGTTTGCAGACACTGCCCACTGTCCCCTGGGGTAGGGGAAGGGCAGAATTACCCCCGATGGAGAATTGCCATCCTCGAGTGACTGGATATGGGATGGGGGTGACGAGGTGGCATCTTTAAATTGGAAAAGATAATACGGGGACCTGAAGGGTAAGAAGGAGCAAGTGATACTGAAAGCAGCAAAAGGGACTGGTGGGAGCCCAGGCCCTGAGGTGAGATGTGCCAGCCTGTGTAAGGGAGAGGCCAGTGTGGCCGGAGCTCAGCAGTCAAGGGCAGGGGTCAGAGGTCAGCTCAGAAAGGCCGTCAAGGACCTGGCCACTGTGAGGAATCTAGAGTTATTCTGCTTCTGGCAAGTCCCTGGATTCGTTCCAAACTCCCATGGCCCGGGCCTTCTCACCCTGGGAGAGCCGCCCTGAGGAGACGATGCTGGTGTTTGGCTCATGCCCGGCACCCTCTTGCACTTCTGGGCAGGGCCTGAACCGTCCGCCTCATCAGAATGCCCTTGGCATCGGGGAGTCCCCCATGGCCTAGCAGGCTGCCCAGAGATGGAAAGGGGCAAGAGCACGTGCTCCGGGTTCTGGGGAGTCCCAGCTATGCGGTCTCATCTCACTTCCAGGCTCCCACCCTCCTGAAGCCAGCTGAGCGGTTAATGCGGAAAGTTAAGAAGTTACGCCTGGACAAGGAGAACACAGGAAGTTGGAGGAGGTAAGAGATACCTCGGGGGCCTCACCCCCAGAGCCCTGATTGGGGGCAACTGCCACAGAAGTCCCTGCATTGCCAGCAGAGCCTTCAGTCTTGGGGGACTGCCTTCTCTCCCTGCCCCCCACCATCCCTCTCGCCCAGTTCTGGTTATTTGGCGCAAGAGGCAGCACGGCTCCATGCTGGGTCTCTCACCTCAGCACCAATTCCATTCGGCGCTGGAACATTCTCTGGGGTGGATGTCGTAGGGTGTTGAGCAGCGCCCCTGGCCTCTACCCTCTAGATACTCGTAGCACCCCTCCTCCCCACCCCCAGTCGTGACAGTTACATCCATTCCTGGCATCACCCAGTGTCCCCTGGGGGGCGGAAGAACCCCGGCCGAGTGCCCTGACCTGGCAATCAGGACATGGGTTTGGAATCCACTCTTGCTGTGTGACATTGGCCAGGCCGTTCAACCTCTCTGAGCCTGTTTTCCGTTCCCCCGAATGGGACTGATCCCAGGAGCCCCCTCCTGATCTCAACAGGGGGGTCAAATGTAACCAAGCACGAAACACTCCGTCAGCCCACGTGGCAGTGCCTGGTGCGGGAGGAGACCACGCGGCTCCTCAAGAGGGCAAACAGCTCAGTATCAGTGTCCTGAGGCCCTTGGGCTCATTTGCTTTGTGAGAGAACAAGGGGAGGTAGGATGGGGACCGAAGAGAAGTTCTGAGAAGACAGGGATGGTTTGAAGTTCGGTGGCTCCCAGATGCTGGGCCCGAAAACAGGCAGCCTCCTGGGTCCCAGCGGCTGGCGTGCACACGCCTCAGGTGGATGCTCGCTGGCAGTGAGCTCCGTCTCCCTCCTCGCAACTGCCCATGTGGAAGGTGCTGGGTGGGCACAGGCCGTGAGCCGACATGGTGTAAGGCCCGGGCGGGGCCAGGGCAGGGCCGGGCTGCCTGCTATTTACCTGGGGCCCCTGTCCTGGGCCGGCCAGCTCGGGGGCACTTGGAGACATTTCCTTCCTCTGCGGTGTGATGGGTACCCTCCACACGCACACACCCACACCCCAACCTTGGCCCGGCGCCCGCCCTCCTTCCTGCCTTACTGCCTTATCGCTCTGCGGTGAGCCTGAGCCCTCAGAGAATCACGGCCAGTGCTGAGAAGCCACGGCTCGCTCTTCGCTTCCCCCCCTTCCCTCCCTGCCAGCCCTGCGGGGGTCTCTTAGCGGATGCCCAAGAGGAGGTCAGCAGCCCCCACATGTGAAGCACCAGCTCAGACAGAGGGCCCAGAAACCCAGCCCGGCTGTGAGGAGAGATCCGGGCTGTGTGTTGCGGACGTCACAGGCTTTGAAGGCGTCCTCCCCCTCGTCAGAAAATCGAGGGTGCACTTGAGTCAGGTGGCTTGGAATCTGCTTGCATTTCGCCAGCTGTGCAAACCCTGGGACTGGCGCTGGGTCGGGGAATGGCCCGTCGTGGACTTGCTTCTTGAGGCCCCCATCTCGTTCACTGCTCCCCTTCCCAGCCCCTGCGGGCAAGTCTCTGCCTGTGGGTGGGAGAGAGGCAGGGTGATGGGGCCGGGATACAGCACTGAACCTTAGCCCAGCTGGCTGGGAGAGCTAGTCACATCCAGAAGGTTCTTAGAAGGCTCTCCTCATGTTTCATCTCATTTCTCGTCTCCTGGATTGCATTTTCGCCCCTCAGGCTGCCTGCGGTGATTGGAGGCAGATAAGTTTATCGCTCTCTGCTTGTGGAAACAGGCTTCCTGGTGTCTTTAGGGATGCTCCCAGGCACTTGCCTTGTGGGGTCTCATTGGGGAGTTTGAGACATAATGTTGTGTGGGTGTGTTTTTTTTCCTTCTGTGAACAGGGCTTGAATCAGGTGGTGAAGTTTGTAGGAGGTGGGCAACTTGGCAGCTCCAAGAGTGACCCTGGCTGGGTTTTCCGGGCTTGTTGCCAGAAACACTTCAGGCCATGTGGGTTCTTGATCACTCAGCCGCTTCTGATTGCGGCCCTCTTCTTAGCCCGTCCCATGGCTCCCCACCACCCAGGGGGTCACACCCCAGCATTGCCGCAGACCTGCAGATCCCGTGTGCGGCCTTGGCAAGTCGCTTGGCTCCCTGGACTTGTTCCCTTTGACTGAAGGGGCCCCGGAAGCTCTGATGTCGCCTGGCCTGTGTCTTCAAAGCCATCTTTGAAGGGTCCTGTGGGCCCTTCTGCCCAGGAGGCCTCACTTTCCCCGCCTGAGATGTCCCGTGACCTTCCGGGGCATTCTGGTGGGACACAGGCGTCAGACGGAGGGCAGCGGGGTCCGCACTCTGAGGCCACGCCAGTCAGTCCCTGGGCCCAGCTGGAGTCCCAAGAGTGCCAGGGGCCAGTTTTTGCCTGGCTTGTTCCATGACACCTCCCCATCTGGGGAGATTTTTTGAAGGCACTTGGCTGCGTTCTTGGGTCTCCTTTTCCCCTTGCCCATTGAAGCAGGCCTGTGTCCCTTGTCCTGCGGGAGCCACCTTGTGTTGTCGACAAGGGGTAGAATCTTCTGGAGACTGGGACACCTCAGAGTCCAGGGCTGCCCAGGTCTGCCCTCCATTCCTCCAGAACCCATTGGCTCTGTGCCATCCTGTCCTGCGGGCAGAAAAGTAGCCAAGTCCCCCTTTCCACAAATGAGCTCGGCCTTCTGTGAACAAAGCTGTTAGTCCCGGGGAACGTGAAGTCTAAGCCCGGTGCTCGGGGCCTCGAGTCCCTCAGCGTCCGGGAGGAGAGAGGCAGCCCTGGCTTATTTTTGCTTCCCTCCCTTCTTCCCCCACTTGGCTTCTCGGGCTGTTCCAGAACCGGATCACCGGGGCCATATTTAGATTTCCTTAGAACAAATATTTACCTGGCCAGTCCAGACCGGTCAAGAAGTGTGCTAAGCCACGAGGGTGGGAAGGGGAGGGGGTGTCCATCCATCCTCCCGCCCTCACCTGTCACATGCCTGCTGCTCAGGGCGCCTCTCGGAGGCTCCGGAGCGTGCGCCTGCCCAGTGCCAGCCAGCAGCCCGGGGCAAGGTTTGGATGCTGATCCCTCCCCCCAGGCCTTGGTTCTGTGAGCAGGCGCGTCTCCCGGGGGTCCCTCCGTAGCCGCTTGTGGCGTGTCCCAGGGACACAGCCGGGCAGGGGGAGGCAGGCGTTACGTGAGGAGACGCTGTGGCGATCCCCCGAAGGAGGGAATAGCCTGGTGGCAGGTGCCAGGTGAGTGGGGAGACAACTTCAGTAGGGATGGGGGCGGAGGCTTTTGGGGGAACTGACTTCGGTTTAAGCCGAGCTCTGCTTGGGAATCAGTCAAGCAAAGAGAAGGGAGAGAGTTTCCTGGGCTGCAGGGACAGCAGGCGCCAAGGCCCCAGGGCGGGCAGGAGTTTGGCCCGTGTGACGGCCAGTGACCCAGGGCATTGGATGGTGGCAAGCCTTGCAGGCGGCGGCAAGCCCTTTGGTTCTCGTCTGGGTCGCCATGGAAACCAAGGCAGGTTTTAAGTGATGGGTTCAGATTTGCAGTAGATGTGGGGAGCCCAGTTGGGAGACGGTGGCAGGTATTCAGGGCAGCGGTGACCTTGGAGTGTCAGTGGTGTTGATGGGAAGCTGAGAGACTTGAGAAATATTTAGGGGGTGGAGCTGGGGGCACCTGGCGGTTGGTGGGGTTGGCATGCTTCCGGAAGACACCAGGCATCCGAAGCAGGGGATGGCTTCCAGGTGGGACCTGGGCACACCTCTCCCGGCTCATCGTCTCCCCGCTTGTCTCTTCTCACAGCTTCCCGCTGAATTCCGAGGGGGCAGACGGGATGGCCAGCGTGGGCCCTGCACCCGACGGGGGTGATGTGGCCGACGCGGAGGCCCCGGCACCCCGCTTCCAGGTGCAGAAGCGCTCGTGGGAAGGGCTGCGGAGCATCATCCACGGCAGCCGCAAGTACTCGGGCTTGATCATCAGCAAGGCGCCCCACGACTTCCAGTTCGTGCAGAAGACGGACGAGTCTGGCCCCCACTCTCACCGCCTCTACTACCTGGGTGAGCTGGGGGTCCTCGGGCCGGGGCGCTGTCCCTGGGCTCTGCACTGGGCAGCTGCTCTGACACACCACGTGGCCCACCTCCACCTCTGTGGCCGTGGCCAAGGGTCCCGGGAGTCTGTGCCACTTGCCGGCTGACAAGGAAGAACAGGGAGATCTTGGAGGGGGCAGGCTGGGTCCCCTAGAGGGTCAGGTGTGTGGGTGAGCGCAGAGGGCAGCCCCGACCCCCGTGAGTCCGAGTCCCCGAGCTTGTTTGCAGGACGGTTAGCTGGGCCCAGCCCTGAGTCACTTACCAGCACCCTGGTCCCAACAGGGTGGGACTGGACTCATAGGTCCAGAGTGGGAGCTCTGGGTAACTGGCAGTGGCTTGCTTTGGAGCAGTGGGTTGGGAAAGTTCCAGAAGCTCAAGGGAAGGAGGCTCGTCTGTGTCACCGGGCCTACGTGGCTAACCGCCGAGGGTGGCACATGCCCACCCTCCCTGCCCGGGGCGAGGGCACCTCCCAAATGTCACGTTCTGCATCACCTGCGGGTGGTCACGGGGTGGCGCCCCACTGGCCCACGAGTGCTTTAGGTCACAGGTTAGATTGTGTTCACTTCTCCAGCCTCGGCAGCCAGTCCAGGGCCCCGCTCCAGGCAGGCAGACGCTCCCTGCCCGGCGAGTGACTCAGCGGTGACCTCCTTTGCCTGAAGGCCTTCCCGGGCAGGAATCAGCCAAGTGCATGCCTTTGAAAGCAGCGTGACGCAGGATCGTTGACCCCAGGCGAGGACTGGCAGCCTCGGCACACCTGACGTTCAGGGGCCAGATCGTTCTTAGGGGCTGAGGCCGTCTCGGGCTTCATAGGGCATTGACCAGCCTCTGTGGCCTCCACCTGCTCGGTGCCAGTAGCACCCTGTCCCCCACCCCAAAGCTGTGACCATCAAAAATACCTCCAGACATCGCCCAGTTTCCCCTGGAGCCTTGCGGGTGAGGGCGCTGCCGAAGAGAAAGGGGCCGTGCTAGAATTGGTCTCCAGGCTGGGGTTCTTGTCCAAAAGGCTCGCTGCTAGACCATCAGGAGGCCTTTGAAAGAACAAACAAAAACCGTCCTCTGCCTTGAGCATCCATTGCTCGTGGCTGGCCCTGCGGGGAACATGCCCGCTGGACTGTAACGGACGCAGGCGGCTTTCCTCTGCCCACAGGTGCCGTCCGTTCTCCTCACAGACAGACCCATGTGGTTATGGGCAGCTACACGGCAACCCCAGAGTTAGAGGAATGTTCTAGAACAGGGGGCCAGCAGACTGGCTGTCTGGTTTCGGAAATGAAGCTTCACCGGAGCACAGCCATGCCTGTCCGTTTCCATGTTGTCTGTGCCGCTTCGGGTGGTGATAGAGGCCATCTGGCCCTTTATGAGAAAAGTCTGCCAGTTCTAGCCTAGAAGAAATCAGCGCTGGAGATGCTTCCAGTTTCACACCCGCAGAAGAGCGCTTGACAGTTGGGACTGACCCCATCCTGCAGCCAAAGCTCCTTGCCGGTGGTCACCCTGCCACAAGTTCCACAGCCACTGAGCCCCCTTCTCCCAACACCTTCTGTCTCAGGCTACGTGCTCATGAGCAAGTTGCAGTTCCAGGCGAGGAGCCTCTGTGAACGTCCTGTGGCAGCCGTGACAAATGACCACACAGCGGGCAGCTCAGGAATGACAGATGTTTGTTCTCTCACAGTCCCAGGCCAGAAATCTGTCTCACTGGGCTGAAATCAGGCTGGCAGTGGGGCCATGCTCCCTCTGCAGCACTAGAGGAGAATCTGTTGCTTGCATCTTCCAGCTTCCCATGGGGGCTGGCAGTCCTTGGCCCGTGGCACATCCCTCCATTGTCACGTTGCCACCGCCTCGTCTCTGCGTCTGCCTGACTCCCTCTCCCTCCCTCCAGTGAGGACCCTTGTAATGGCATTTAGGGTCTGCCCAGATGATCCAGGCTAGCCCCTTCGTCTCAAGGCTCTTAGCCTCTTCCCCTCTGCAGAGTTCTCTTATGCCACATAAAGTAACAGATTCATAGGTTCCAGGGCATGGGGCGTGGCATTGGACACAGGACAAGGCCACCGTTTGGCCGGCTGCAGTGCTGTTGGAAGGGACATGGGCCTGCCAAGCCAGTGTGAGCCCCAGAGGGCAACTCACAGTAACGCCCAGGGGGTCCTCCAGAGCCCAGGGGCCGCCCACACAGCCCCTGAGACCCAGGAGGCCCCCACAAGCCTCGGCACCCACCCTGAATGTGTCCCCCCCTCTCCCCGTCCTCATTGCCCTCACCTCACCTCCTGGGGGACGTGCCTTGGATTCCAGTCACCGGCACCAACAAATCAGCTTTCTCCAGATCCAAGGGCCAGGAGAGGGAATCCAATTGGCTCCACGTTGGCCAGATGTCTGCCGCTCGTCCAGACATCTGCATCTGTTGGCGTATGTCTGGGGGTCCTAGTGGCAAAGAGCGAGCTGCTGAGGACCCACTCCAAGGAGAAGGGGGGCAGGGACCGTAGGGAGTGGATGAAAACCTATCTGGAGCCCAGCCCGGCAGCCATCGTGTCTCTTTTGGGGTGACATTGGCCCCCTTGAATCAATCCATTCTGCGTCACTCCACACCCCTGATGCCACCCCACCCCCACCCCTCCACCCCCAGTACTTACAACGCACCTGGGTCCCCTTCGGATCCCCAGGGTGGTGCTGGCATCCAGCGGGCGTTTGTGGGTGGAGCTGAGAGGGTGTCTGAGGCATCACCCAGCCTGCTGCTCCAAGGATGTGACTGCCCTCTCTGCTCCCCCCAGGGGGCTGGGGTGCTTGCTTCTGGGCACTGCCACCTCCTCAGCCGGAGCCGTGTGCCGGTTTGGATGTATTATATCCCCCAAAACGCCATGTTCTTTGATGCAGTCTTGTTGGGGCAGACGTATTAGTGTTGATTAGGTTGGAACCTTTGATTGTTTCCATGGAGATGTGACTCAGTCAACTGTGGGCGATCACTTTGACTGGATAATTTCCATGGAGGTGTTACCCCCACCCCACTCAGGATGGGTCTGAACTGAATCACTGGAGTCCTGTAAAAGTGTTCACAGACAGAAGGAGGGGCTGCAGCCAAGAGAGATGCTTTAAAGAACGCACAGGAGCTGAGAGAGGATCTGGAACACAACCCAGGGTAGCAGTCGCCAGCCATGTGCCTTCCCAGCTGGCAGAGGTTTTCCGGATGCCGTTAGCCTTCGTTTGGTGATGGTAAACTCGTGTTGATGCCTTCATCTGGACATTTTCATGGCCTTCAGACTGTAATTCTGTAACCAAGTAAACCCCCTTTATGAAAGTTAATCCATTTCTGGTGTTTTACAAAACGGCAGCATTAGCAGACTGCGGTACATGGCCTGCTCATCCCTGGGTCATCAGTGTGAGAGGTGGAAGCCAGCTAGACTGGTCGGCTCAGGACGAGGACATGTTGCCAGGGCTGGGGACCCCCACTGTGGTGCCAGGAAGCCTCTTCTGCCTCAGCTTTCCCCTGCACCACATCTTGCCCCCCTGTACGTGGGCACCTGCCAAGTCCCCAGGCAGCTCGCGGAGGCCCTCAGAAGGACAAGCGAGAACTTCCCTGCCCACGTCCTGCTCAGGTTCCAGGGTCTGTGCTGACCCAGCCCAGGCCACGGCGCCTAGCAGTGGACAATGGCGTTTGCTCAGGCCCGCGTCACCTGCCACGTCTGCGGCCAGGTCATGGACCAGCAGCGGGGGTGTGTGTTAGGGTGGGGGGGTGCACATTTCCCCGAGACAGGGGAAGGCCAGTGAGGCAGGAATTCTGGCCGTCTTTGCTGGCTTAGCCCCTTGCCATGTGTGATCATCAACACTGTGCCAGCAGCGGCTCAGCCGGGCAGCGTGCCGGGGGGCTGTTGGGCGTGATTGCTGGTTAATCAGCTTGAGAGGGAAGGTGGCTGCAGTGTCCTTGGCAAGGCCGCTCCTTTGACTTCCTGTTTGGAAAGTTCTGGCTTTTCCAGAGTCCCTGTGGACAGGGGCCTTCCCAGAGCAGGTGCCATGTGTTTAAAAACTGCCGCCTGCTCCCTCCTGGCCTTCCACATTGCTGCCTAGTTCTTTTGTCTTTTTGAGATACAATTCACATCCCAGAAAGCTCACTCGACAAAATACGACTCATGGGTTTTTAGTATGTCAAGAGCTATGCAGCCATCACCACACTCAATCTTACAAAATTTCCATCACCCCCACAAAAAAGCCCCATGGGGAAGATTGCGGGAAGATGGTGGAGTAGAAGCTCTGGGAGCCAGTCCCTCCACCAAAAACAACTATTGAACTGGCAGCAACTGCCTGAGTCAGCTGTTTCAAAACTCTGGAACTTTGTGGGACACTATGCAGCATCCAGGGAAGAGCTGGAGGAAGAGGCCAGTAAATTGTGGTCAGTATCAGCAAAAGTCACCCTCTGTGCAGCGGCTCCCAGCCCCCAGCCTCCAGCCGCGGGGCAGGCAGCAGTGGAGACTGCAGCCCGGGTCCTGCTGCAGCTTGCTGGGGCCAGGGTGGGCTGTAAGGACGTCAGCTTCTAGACCAGGGGTGTGGGGTCCAATCGCCAACTGCTGCTTTTGACCAGTTCCTTCAGATCGCTGGGGCCAGCTCTGAGGGCAGCCACCGTTCCAACCCCACTCAGGCAGAAGTGGAACAGGAGCCCTACAGAGGGAACACGTATTTTACTTTTCTCTTTTCTCTTTCCATTCCCTGGGTGGCTGCAAAAATAGTTTAGAAAAATCACAGCTTGACAGCTGCAGCTCTGAACAACACCAACAAATAGCTAGCAGTTCCTAGGAGTGGGAGAACGGGATTTCCAGAATTATAATAGCATAATACTCAGAAGGTCAAGTTTGCAACAAAAAAAATGACAAGGAAATGGGAAAGTATGGCCCACGCATAGGAAAAAAAGAATTTGCTAGAAACCATCCCTGAGGAACCTCGTATGTTGGAACTATTAGTCAAGACTTTCAGTCAACTTTCTTAAATATATTAAATGGATTGAAGGAATCCAAATACAAAGAACTAAAGGAAATAAGGAAAACATCTTAACAAAATAAAGAGATGAAAATTATATAAAAGGAAGCAAGCAGAAAGTTTGGAGCTGCCGAGTGCGTGATTGAAATGAAAAACTCAGGTGGATTCAGCAGCAGATTTGAACTGGCAGAAGACAGGATCAGCGAATATGAAGATAAAATCATTGAGATCCAGTGTGAGGAGCTAGAAAGAGAAAATAACGAAGGAAAATGAGCAGAGCCCAAGTGACCGTCACTTCAACCACCATGCACCCCTGGAGCCCCAGAAGGACGAGAAGGAGAGCAAGGAGAGAAAAGGTACTTGAAGGAATAATGGCCCTCAGCTTCCCATATCTGATGAAAGACAAAAGTATATGCATCCAGGAGGCTCAACAAACTCCAGGCAGGATCGTCTCTAAGAGAGCTACACCAACACGTGACAGCAAAATTGTCAACATCCACAGAGAGGATTTTGAAAGCAGCAAGAGAGAAGCAATCTGTCACATAACGAGGGATCCCCAATATTAGACTAACAGGAATTTCTCAGCAGAACTAGAAGTCAGTGGGATGGCATGTTTAAAGTCTTTAAAGAAACAAAACTATCAATGAAGAATTCTGTCTCCAGCAAAATGATCTTTCAAAAATGAAGGAGAAATTAAGACACTTCTAGATAAACAAAAGCTGAAAGAGTTCATTACCAGATCTGCTCTACAAGAAATGCCAAGTGGGGTCCTTCAGGCTGAAATAAAAGGACATTAGACAGTAACTGGAAGCCATAAGAAGAAATAAAGAACGTTGGTAAAAGTACTACATAGGTACATGTAAAATCCTGTGTTATTGTACTTCTGGTTTGTAACTGCTTTTTCCCCCCTGTATGACTTCAATGTGTAAAATAACATTTTAAATCTATGTTAGTGGGCATACAGTATATAAAGTTGGCATTTGAGCCAATGACAATATAAGGGGGGAAGGAAAGGAAATGTGTAAGAGTAGAAAATTTGTAGACTACTGAAACTAGGTTGATGCTAGTTGAACTAGGTTGCTGGTAGTGTAAGACTGTATATCTGATAAGGGTTTAGTATCCAGACTATATAAAGAACCCTTACAACTTCATAACAAGAAGACAACCCTGTGAGGAAACGGGCCAAGGATTTGAATAGACATTTTTCCAAAGAAGATATTCAGATGGCCAATAAGTATACGAAAGCACACTCAACATCATTAGCCATTAAAGAAATGTGAATTAAAACTATAATGAAGTACCACTTCACACCCCCTAGGATGGATATTATTTAAACATTGGAAAATAACAAGTGTTTGTGTGCAGAGAAATCGGAGCCCTTGTTCATTGTTGGTGGGAATGTACAATGGTGCAGCCACTGTGGAGAGCAGTCCACTGAAGGAAGTTAAGCAAAGAACTACCATCTGGCCCCGCAATTCCACTCCTAGGTGTACCCAGAGAATTGAGAGCAGGGACCAGGATGGATATTTGCACACCAGTGTTCATCGCAGCACGGTCACAATAGCCAAAGGGTGGAAGCAAACCAAGTGTCCTTCAGCAGATGAACGGATAAGCAAAACGTCCATCCAGTCATTGGAATATTATTCAGCCGTAAAAAGAAATGAGGCACTGGGCCACATGACCACATGAATGAACTTCATGTTGAGCGAAGTAAGCCAGGCCCCAAAGGACAAATACTGTACAAGTTATCTTACAGGAAATACTTAGAATAAGCAAATTCATAGAGGCTGAAAGCAGAACAGTGGTTTCTAGGAGTAGGGGGAAGAGGAATGGGGAATTATTGTTAAACAAGTGTGAGTTTTGGTACGGGATGATGAAAATTGTCTGGAAATTGATAGTGGTGAAAGTTCCACGGTCTTGTCAACATACTTAACAGCAAAGAATTGTCCACTTAAAATGGTTACAATGATTTTAAGTTACTCATATTTTACCACAATTAAAATTTTTTAAAAATTTTTATTAAAAAAAAAAAACATACCCATTAGCAGTCACTCCCCACTTCCCCCAGTTTGCCACAGCCTCTGGCAACCATCAATCTATTTTTTATCTCTGGATTTGCCTCTTCTGGCACTTTGTGTAAGTGGAATCGTACAGCTCACGATTTGCATTCTACTCACAGTAGGAAGTTGAGAGGGAAGAGGCACCCACAGGCTGGATGGGTGGGTGGCAGGGCCAGGTTTGTGCCTTGAGCCCAGAACAAGGGAACCAGACCCAGGGCTTGGTCCTCGGAGACCAAGAAGTGAGCCTCTCCAGCCCTTGGACCTTTCCCATCCCACCTGCACAGAGCTAAATTTAATCCCCATTTTTCTTAAACCCATCTTAAAAGGAAACCTATTAACTTAGTCTTTTCCTTCAAATCTGGTGTCTTTTGCCAATGAGGATGCTCTAAGAAGACACTACCTATAAAAATAAATATAAACAGACAAAAACTGATCATGGCTTCGGTCTGGACTTGGGACCAGCCTGTTCTCCTGCTCTCAAAAAAGGGAAATTAGCAAGTGTGAGGAGGCCTTGAAAGGATGACAGCCCCACGGTGACCTTCCTCCTTGAGAAACTCGGGACCCAAAAAGGATCAAGATGGGAGAGTGGGTCGTGTTCTCTAACTCGTCGTTGGCCAACCTTACCTTTGGGTCCCACCGGAGAGCACTGTGCAAGCCATAGTGCCGTTCCTGGCACGCAAAATGCTTTCCTTGTCTCCCACCTTGTAGTGCAGAGAGAATCATCCTGGATCTGCTGTGAACTTTGTGATTAACACAATACTGCAAGCCCCCACATCTGAGTCGTGAGCAGTTGTAATTATTTTATTGGCCACCAAGAAATAACATTGCACCTTACCGGGAGGACACATCCCATCTTCAGAGATGGAAGAATGTAGAAACTTGCTCAACCTCCTGATGAAATATGGTGATAATTTAATATATGTAAGGTCCTCACTGTGCCAGTTTGGATGTATTGTCCCCTAAAACACCGTGTTCTCTGGTGCAGTCTTGTGGGGGCAGATTAATCTTTTTGATTAGGGTATGACCTTTTGATTGGATGTTTCCATGGAGATATGACTACCCAACTGTGGGTGATGACTTTGATTGGATAATTTCCGTGGAGGTATTACCCTGAATGGGTGGGTCTGGATTAAATCACTGGAGCCATGTGAAAGAGCTGACAAACAGAAGGACCTCAGAGCAGCTGTGAGTGACATTTGGAGAGCAACTGAGAGCGACATTTTGGAGATGGCCTTTGAAAGCAGACTTTTGCTCTGAAGAATCTAAAAGAGGACGAATGCCCCGAGAGCAACATTTAAAAGAACACACAGGAGCTGAGAGAGGAGCTGGAACACAACCCGGGACCAGCAGACGCCAGCCACGTGCCTTCCCAGCTGACAGAGGTTTTCCAGACGCCATCGGCCATCCTCCAGTGAAGGTACCCGATTGTAGATGCCTTACCCTGGACACTTTATGTCCTTATGACGGTAACTGTGTAACCAAATAAAACCCCTTTATAAAAACCAATCCATTTCTGGTGTTTTGCTTAACGACAGCATTAGCAAACCAGGATGCTCATTATGCAGATACTCTTTTTACTGTCATTTTATAGGTGAGGTTGGATTAAGTTAGTGGTTCTCAGGGGTGACTTTCCCCCCACCCCACCCCTGGATACTTGGCAGTGTCTGGAGACATTTTTAATGGCGTCAAGTGGGTGGAGCCCAGGGAGGCTGCTCAACACCCTCCAGTGCCCAGGACGCCCCGACCAGAGAATGATCTGGCCCCAGATGTCACCCCTGCCAAGGCTGGGAAATCCTGGATAAGATGCCTTTTTTGCAATTCCTTTTCATCAGCTTTGCCCCTGCCCTATCCTAGGTTGCTTTACTTCTTGCCCTTTGCAAAAGCATTCATAGAGAAGAACATTCCAGAAGCACTCTTTGCCTGTTGAGAGTTGGCTATCACCCACCACTCTTTTTTTGTTCTCGTCTGTGGTATTTCTTCAGTATTTTAGGGCAAGATCTTCATGCAGGTAGCACAGAGGAGGAAGGCCCTTTTGCTGATGTACTTAAATCCAGACCCGGAGCCTTGCTGGAGAGATGTGCCTCCAGCAGCTTAGGGGACAACGCGGAAGTGAAGAGAACCAGCTCTTCCAAGCTGCAAGGGGGCCACGGGGGACCCAGGGTCACAGACCCAGCTGCCGCCCGAGGCCCTCTCTCTGCCCTGGGCAAGGCCCCTGCTGAGCCATGCTGCATTTCTCTGTTCTCCATAGGGATGCCTTATGGCAGCCGCGAGAATTCCCTTCTCTACTCCGAGATTCCCAAGAAGGTGCGGAAAGAGGCTCTGCTGCTCCTGTCGTGGAAGCAGATGCTGGATCATTTTCAGGTGAGCCGTGCCAGTACAGGCGGGGCTGTGGGGCACACCCCTGGGGCGCCCATCTGGGGCTTATCCTGCGCGGCAGCCTCGGCCTGTGCCCCACTCCTGTGAGCCAGGCCGGTTAGGCCCAGAGCCCTTGGCCGGGCTGCCCATGATGTCCGTCCGGACCCAGCCCTGGAGGGGCCGCAGGGCAGGGGGAGGGCTCAGGGCTCGGGGTCCCTGGGCTGTCCGTAGCCTGCCCCCCTCTCTCCCATGTGCCCTCAAGCTGCAGGGTGTGGGTGTCTGATCAGAGCTCTTAACCAAAAGCATCTGTTCCTTTGAAATGCATCGCCAAAGACTTGCATTAACCTGAGCTGAGGCCCTTTCGTGGAGACTGGGTGATAATTACTGTCACCCAAAGCCTGCTCTCTTCCGGGGAGCAGACACGGGGGCGGGGTGGTGAGAGAGCATTCTATATCAGTTTATTTTTTAATTTTGTGTAAACTTTTATTTTGAAATAATTTCAAACTTACAGGAAAGTTGCAAAAAATAATACAAAACCCTTACAGACAATTTCAACATGTCTCCCACCCAGATATCCAGATCCACTACCTTTTAGTATTTTACCACATTTGCTGTATCATTTTGTCTGTCGATCTGTCCGTGGGTCTATGTATCTATCAATCATTTCTCTGTCTGTCTATATTTGCTAAACATCTGAGTGTAGGTTGTATGTATTATGCCCTTGAACACATAATACTGCCGTGTGCGTTTCCTAAGAACAAAGATATTCATTTGTGTAGTCACCTTAAATGCAGTTATCAAAGTTCAGGAGATTTAAGATTGTCATAAAGCTTACAGTCTCTGTTTCAATTTTTTCATATACCCCAATAATGTCCTTTTGGGCATATTTTTATTTCATTTTGGTAGTCAAAATAATTTAACAGTATCAGGGTTCCAGGGGACACACACTGAATTTCTGCAGGCTGATGCAGTAGCTCATTCTTGTGTGTCCCTTTTAGTTCCCAAGCCAGTGAGGTTGTGGCTTCATCGCAGTATGGGGGTCCTTTTGGTTTTGATACAACTTGTTTTTTTCTTAAGCTTTTTATTTTAAAATACTTTCAACTCATAGAACAGTTGCAAAAGGAACACAAAACCCATAGGGAGGACTGCAACATACCCACCCACACCCAGCTAACCAGAGACACCAATTTTAACATTTTGTCACATTTGCCAGATCATTCTGTCTGTCTGTCTGTGCAGCCAGCCAGCCTTCCATCTGTCTCTCTGTCCATCCATCTGTCCATCCTTCCTGCCTTTCATCCCCCCATCTCTATCTGTCCATCTTTTCCTGAACGCTTAAGAGTAGTCTGTATACGTCACACTCCTTGAAAACTTGATATACTTCCAAGTACGTTTACTGAGAACAAGGAGCTCTGCTTCCGTGTTGTCTCAGCTCTTTCCAAGTGTGTTTCTTCTCGGCAGCACCCCTGGGGACCCCCACCCCGTCCTCAGAGTTCTCCTCTGACCAGCCACCTGCAAACCCAGTAACTCACCTCCCCGGCCCCCTGGGTTGGGGCCGCCCACCACCTGGGCAGGAATCAGGAATGTTGGAGGCGGGTGGGGGCTTGCTGCCTGGGTCTAAACCGGGTGCTCCCGGCAGGAAAGGGCCATGTGCAGGGCAGGTGGCTGGTGTGTGGGATTCAAGCTGGGACCAAGGCCGGGGGCTCCGGTGCGGTTTCTCTGTGCCGGGGAGCAGACAACTACTGCTCCGTGGCTGCCATTGGCCTTAGGGAGAGGCAGTGAGCTGTGCCCTGCTCAGGGCCACAGGCAAGCCCAGGGGCTCCAGAAGGGAGGCCGCCATGGGGGGCTGCCACGTGCCCTCGCAGCCCACCACTCGTCGACAGCCAGGACGGCCGTGCCCCTCGGCAAGCCCCTGTGCTGTGGACCAGTCGGACCCCCCCAGGAGAGTTTTCCTGGGGGGCAGGCGGGGCCCTGTGACTGCCCCCTGCGCCCCTGTGCCCGCAGGCCACTCCCCACCATGGCGCCTACTCGCGGGAGGAGGAGCTGCTGCGGGAACGGAAGCGGCTGGGCGTCTTTGGCATCACCTCCTACGACTTCCACAGCCAGAGCGGCCTCTTCCTCTTTCAGGCCAGCAACAGCCTCTTCCACTGCCGGGACGGCGGCAAGAATGGGTTCATGGTGCGCTGTGGGCCCCGCTCGGGGCTGGGGGCAGGTGGGCAGGGGCAACAGGGGGCCGGGGGCCTCCCCGCCCTGAGCCGGGCCCCTGTGTCCTCAGGTGTCCCCCATGAAGCCGCTGGAAATCAAGACCCAGTGCTCGGGGCCTCGGATGGACCCCAAAATCTGCCCCGCTGACCCCGCCTTCTTCTCCTTCATCAACAACAACGACCTGTGGGTGGCCAGCCTAGAGACGGGCGAGGAGAGGCGGCTGACCTTCTGCCGCAGAGGTGAGGGCTGCCCCCTTGCCTGGCGTGGGGTGTCCCTGTGCCGCCTGGTGCCCTCTCTCCACGCCCCTCCACCACCCACGCCACCCTCCCTGCCACCTCACCCGTCATGTTCCCGTCGCACCTGCTCCCTGGGGTCTCCCGCCCACCTCTGCCTGCCCCACAGCGCCCCGTCCCTCTCTAGACGTCGGCAGAACTCTGTGCCAGCCATGGAATCAGACCCCTGTTTCCCCGTCCGTCCCCCTAGCCCCAGCCCCCTTGCCGCTCAGCCAGGCATGTGCAGGAAATACTCAGCAACATCTGGAGATGTTTCGGGCCATCACAGCTGGAGCAGGTGCTCCCGGCATTGAGTGGAGGAGACGCCACAGGTGCCGCTCAGTCCCTGACAGTGCACCGGACGTGCCCTGCTCCACCCCACCCCACCCCGCTCCAGGAACATTCCAGCCCCAAACGCCAACAGGGCAGGGAATCCCTGCTCTCGGCGAGCCCCTGGGTTCCTCCATCTCATCTGTGCTCTCCCAGACAGTTCCTGGCCTCTGCCCTGCTAGAACACGGCGTCTCCCTCCTCTCCAGGTTTGTCCAACGTCCTCGAAGACCCCAAGTCTGCAGGGGTGGCCACCTTCGTCATCCAGGAGGAGTTCGACCGGTTCACCGGTTACTGGTGGTGTCCCACGGCCTCCCGGGAAGGTAGGGTCAGCCTCAGCTTCTGCACACACTGCTTCTGAGTCACCTTCTGCGTACTTTTCCGCTCCTTGCCTCTTTTGCTTAAAATGGGCCTCCCCGGCCAGTGCATCCAGAGCTCTAATGATTGTCGATGCCCAGTGGTATGGATGGACCACTGTTTATTTAACTAGCTCCACGTTGCCGGACACTTTCGTCGTTTCCAGCTTTGAGTTTTGGTGTTGCTTAAGTGTTGTAAACAATTCTACAATGAACGTCTTTGCATGTCTGTCTTGATGACACTCTGGGAGTAGATCAGTGGTTCTCACCGGGGGCGATTCTGCCTTTCGGGGGGCCATTTGGCGGTGTCTGGAGATGTTTTTGTTTGTCATGACTGGGTGGGAGAAAGCGCGCCTGGCATCTGATGGGTGGAGCCAGGGAGGCTGCTCAGCACCCTACAGCGCCCAGGATGCCCCCACCCAAGAGTTCTCCAGCTGAGAAGCTCTGCTGCAGAGAAAATTCCAACCGCATGAGAACAGAGTTGAAGGTAGCCACATCTCAGACCTCTCTGGGTATCACCAGCTGATTCTGAGAGAAGCGAGATCGGCGGGTCCTTTCCATCTCCGTGTCCCTGCCCGCGTAGGACAGGAGCTTCCACTTCCCTCCATATTCAGGCGACCTGGGGCCTCTCAGCTTGCAGGCCTGAAGAGGGTATCTTCCCCTCCTTTCCTCGGTTTCCTGCTCTGTAAAACGAGGCCAGGCCCAGGGCAGGGTCTCCCCGCCTCGCCACTCCTGACACTCAGGGCTGGGTCCATCTCAGAGGTGGGGGTGCATTGTGGGGTGTCAAGCAGCAGCATCCCTGTTCTCTGCTCACTGGAGGCCAGGAGCACCCCCTCTCCCCAAGCCTTGACACCCACAAATATCTCCAGATAATGCCCAGTGTCCCTGGGGGCGGAATCACCCCTGGATAAGAACCCCTGGCTTAGTTGCCCTCAGAGGTCCCGACTCCAGCATCCGCCGCCTGAGAGGCCCCACAGCCTCCGGCCACATTTCCTGAATGCTGTGGCCAGGGGATGCTCGCCCCTTTCTGTTCATCCCTCTTAGACCGTAGCTATGTGGCTGCCTCCAGGCCGGCTGCCAAATCCTTTATGCCCAGCAGAGGCAGCCATGGCATGGCCGAGCTCGAGTGCCTGCACCGCCACTTCCAAGCAGCAGGACCTCGCCCCTGTCACGCAGTCCCTGGAGCCCTGGCCGTATCGTGAGCGGCTGGCTCGTCCGTCCGCAGGGTGGCGTAGCCGAGGGGTGCCGGAAGGGCAGGTCTGGCCAGCTTGGGGGCTGAGGAAGGGGATGGAAAGGGCATGTTGAAGGGTTGGCTATGAGCCCCCTCTCCTGTCTCCCAGGCTTGTTTCTCAGCCGCTGCCCTGCAGGTCTCCACCTACATCCCACGGCAATTTTTAGCGCAGTCCTTTTCCTCGGTGCCAGGAGTAGCTCCATTCTTGTTCCCATTTTATAGGCAAAGAAACTGAGCACAACCCACCCACCCACCCGAGATCTAGCAAGTGGCAGAGGCCAGCTTACAGTTGTGCAAGAGCAGAAGTCCCTGTGCTTGCAGGAGGGGAGTGGGCTGGGGCAGGGATCCTTGCAGCCGTCCGGTGTCCCCAGCTGTCCCCCACTGTGGGCTCAGCAGCTCCCCTGCCTCCCCTCCAAGGTGCTGAAGACCTCAAGACACTGCGGATCTTGTACGAGGAAGTTGATGAGTCCGAGGTGGAGATCATTCACGTCCCGTCCCCAGCCCTGGAGGAGAGGAAGACGGACTCGTATCGCTACCCCCGGACAGGTGGATCAGCTCAGGCCAGGGCTCCAGAGACCTCAGGCCATGGGTGGGAGGCCTCGGAAGGTTCCTGCCCTTTGCAAGTTTGTAACCTGCCCTGGAAACCCCTCCCTCTCCTGGCTCACCGAGCCACATCATCACGGAGCTCAGAGGTCAGCAAACTGCCCCTGTGCAGGGCCAGAGAGCAGATGTTTTCTGCTTTGTGGGCCAGTCTCTGTCCCAGCTTCCCGACTTGATCATTGCAGCATGAAAGCAGCCACCAGCCATACGTAGATGCCTGGCCATAGTCGTGCGCCAGTGAAACCTTAGCAAGGACGCTGCCATTAGAATTGCACAGAACCTTCCCGCGTGATATGGTAGAATTTTGCTTTTGATTTTTTGTTAAGCCATTTAAAAAGGTAAAATCCATTCTGAGCCTGTGAAGTGTTACTGGGCAGGAGGCAGGTGGGATTTGACCCACGGGCCGTCGTCTCCTGACCCCTGGCGAGCCCCAACAGGCCCACAGCCCACGCCGGCCCCATCCTCGCTGTCTCTCCAGCTTTACTTTCCTTTTGCCTCGACTTCCTCAGTCACCCTTCAGTCCCTTTGTTCTCCGTATGTTTCTGTTGAGCCGAGTCGCCTCCCTCACGGAACCAGGGCGTTCCTTCCGGAGCCAGGCAGGAACGCCACTGAGAGGGGCACAGGCAGCGGGGCCAGTGCCACCACCGTACGCCGTGCTCCTCGGGGCCCGGGGCCAGCAGGGGCCACAGGCGGGGGTGCGAGGGGACACGGCCGTCCCAGAACAGCCTCCTGAGAACGCCGGCCCATTAGCCAGCATGCCCAGTTTTTCACGAGAACCCTGACTTCTCTGTGAAATCTCCCAATTCTTACACTTTGCTCAAATTATCTTAAAATTCTTAACGAATGAAACAAAACACGCGTATGCACCAGAATCTCTTCCTGTCAGTGATCTCCAAGAGGGCACAGGAAAGCACTGTCACCGCTCGCTGTGTGCTGTGCGAGAAGCTTCATATGTGACATTTCCAGTCCCCAAAAGAAATGGAAGATTCATTCTGTGCCCCCTTCCATTTGACAGATGAGAAACATCCACCGCCCCGGGCGTAGAGTGTGAGGGCTAGGGTGGAGATTTGTGACAAGGGTAACAAAAGGACGCGCGCTCTTGCTGCCCCGTGCTGTGGCCCTGTGCCTCCCTGGGAAGCCTTTCTCCAGCTGTCCCAGCCCACAGGAGCCCTCGTCGGGCGCAGACACGTGCTGCCTGAGTGTGGCTACGTGCTTTGTGTTTGCAGTCAGCGTCCGGCTCCCCGAAGCAGGGCCAGTGTCTTGCTCGTGTCTGGGCCCTCACGACTTCCCTCCCCAACCGCAGCACAGGGTCTGGCCTGTGCCACCTTGGACACAGGCCCTTTAAAGTCAGGAACTGCCGGAAAGCCTTCCTGCCCATGCCAAAGAGGGCAGCTTGCTTATGCCTGCGGACAGATCTTTGGACAATCGGCACCCCCACCTGCCTTTCTGTGGGTGTCAGCTGCAGCCCCTCCCTGTGCCCCACGCCGCAGGCCGCCCCTAGAAGGTTCTCACTGCGTTTTTACTTTTACAGGCAGCAAGAATCCCAAGATTGCCTTGAAACTGGCTGAATTTCAGACGGACAGTCAGGGCAAGGTAAGGGCCTGGTGCGTCCAGAGAAGCTGCTGGATGAAGGGGAAAGGCCCGGAGCTCGGGGGAGTTACCTTACCCCAGCGTCTTGGGCAAATCCCCACATCACGCTTTGCTGGAGCCTTCTGCCGCCGTGGGGTCCGCAGGGGCCGGCTCCTTCCCTTCTGCCACCTCACATGGCCTCGGGACGTCCAAGCAGCCTCCAGCCCCGGGGTCCTGCTCGCCTTCTGAGTCACTGCTCCAGGCTCCAGCCACAGGGAGGTGACAGGCAGCAAAGGCCTCTCAACAGCAAAGCTCAGAGCCGTCACTGACAAAGCGTGCCCTCGGGCCCTGTGCACCCTGCTCCCCACAGCCCGTCCGTCTAGCAGCAGCTTCGTGGGGCTCATTCTCTCCCCTGCAGTCCTTTCCCGGCCAGCTCAGTGCTAATCACTGGGAAACTGCAAATCTCACAAAACACAGGATTCCAAGTTTGGCAAAGTCACGTTGGAGAACCGCGCAAATCCCACATGGGTTTACAACACCCCACATGGCAGAGGTTTGCAAGGCCTGGAGCAGACTGATGGAGCCTTTGCATATTTGTGCAAAAATGACTTCTTATGTATAACGTTGTATATAACGTTTCAGGGAAATGCAGAAAATAAAATTCATTTATTTTCATTATCTTGGGGGTTCTTTTGTAGTCTTGTTCCTGGTAGACCCTTTTTCCACTCTTTCCTGAACATTCTGGCAGATTGCACCCTCATTGCCGTGGCCTTTTCCCCATCCCGGCTTGGCTGAGCCCCACACAGAAGCACCCGTTGTGCTAATTTAAGTGGTTCCTCTGCCCTTCAGACTTGCAGGGACCTGAACGAGGCAGCAGGGGGACATGGTGGTGGTGACGTGGGCATGTCAGACCTGGCGAAGCCGTCCCTCCTTTCCGTCCTTCCATCCTCCCATGCAGATGTCAGGCTGTCCCCGTGGAGGCTGGAAGATGCCGCATGGTCCGGCAGCCAGGCCTCACCTGTCGGGCAGCAGCGTGACCCAGGTCTGGTTTTGCTTTAGATCGTCTCGGCGTACGAGAAGGAGCTGGTGCAGCCCTTCAGCTCGTTGTTCCCGAAGGTGGAATACATCGCCAGGGCTGGGTGGACCCGGGACGGCAAGTAGTAAGTGTTTCTGTTCTGTGTGACCCTTAGCCCCGGGAGGCCCCCGCTGCTGCCCCTCTGCCTACCCTGCCATTCTTTTGTTCAGATATTTTGTCTTTTTGGTACCAATGTCAAGGCAGAGCTTAGCCCAACTGGAAATGGCCCATTCCCAGCCTTCCCTTATCTCCCAAGTTTGCTCCTTGTTACTGTTTCTAATGCTCCCTGTTATGCAAAACACCAGAGATGGATTGGCTTTTATAAAGGGGGTTTATTTGGTTACACAGTTACAGTCTTAAGGCCATAAAGTGTCCAAGGTAACACATCAGCAATCGGATCCCTTTGCTGGAGGATGGCCAATGGTGTCCGGAAAACCTCTGTCAGCTGGGAAGGCACATGGCTGGCGTCTGCTCTAGAGTTCTTGTTTCAAACTGGCTTTCTCCCAGGACGTTCCTCTCTAGGCTGCAGTTCCTCAAAAATGTCACTCTTAGTTGCTCTTGGGGTGTTTGTCCTCTCTTAGCTTCTCTGGAGCAAGAGTCTGCTTTCAACGGCCATCTTCAAACTGTCTCTCATCTGCACCTACTCTCTTAGCTTCTGTGCATTCTGTGTCCCCCTTGGCTGTGGCAAGCTTGCTCCTTCTGTCTGAGCTTATATAGTGCTCCAGTGAACTAATCAATGCCCAAGCTGAATGGGTTGGGGTCACACCTCCATGGCAACTATCCAATCAGAGTCATCACCTACAGTTGGGTGGGTCGCATCTCCATGGAAACACCGTCAAAGAATTACAATCTAATCAACACTATTATGTCTGCCCACACAAGATTGCATCACAAATAATGGCATTTTGGGGGACATTACACATCCAAACTGGCACACTCCTAAACCTCAGCCAGTCAGGGTACAACAAATTGGTTTTTGTTTTTTTTTTTTTTGGTGCCACTGGGAGTTTTGACAGTATTTCCCAAACTGGGGTGCAAACCTCCAGAGGGCAATTTCAGGTGGCACCCAGGCTCCCCTTTGTAAGGAATGTCGACTCACAAAATAAAGGTGTTCCCTCTTCCATCACTTTCCAATCCTGCTAAGGTCAAGGAGAAAACCCTCTTCAATACCTTCTAAAGCAGAGGCCACGCTATATCCACGGGCTAAATCCAGCCATTGCCTGCTTGCTTTTCTTCTTTCTTCTTAAAATTTTTATCATAACATAAATGCAGCGTAAAGTTTCCCACTTTAACCAATTCAGTGGCATGTAATTGATTCACAATATTGTGCTTCTTTCACCACCATCCATTGCCAAGACTTTTCCTTCTCCCCAAACAGAAACTCTGCAACACTTAAACTATAATTCTGCCTTCCTTTCCCCCACCCCAGCCCCTGGTAACTTCTAATTTACTTTCTGTCTCTATGGATTTGCCTGTTGTAGACATTTCATATCTATATTTTTTTTCTTTTTGTGTTTACGAACAATATTTGTCCTTTTACATCTGATTTGTTTCACTCACCATGAGGTCTTCAAAATTCATCCACGTTGTAGCATGTCCCAGAACTTCATTCCTCTCTACGGCTGAATAATATTCCACTGTGTGGATATTTTGTTTCTCCATCCATCTGTTGATGGACTCTTGGGTTGCTTCCACCTTTTGGCTGTTGTGAATAAATGCTGCGGTGAATGTTGGGGCACAAATATCTGCCCAAGTCCCTGTCCTCAAATTTTGGGGTCTATGCCTAAAAGCTGAATAGGCAGGTCATATGGTAGATCTATGTTTTACTTTCCGTGGAACCGCCAAACTGTTTCCCATGGCGGCTACACCATTTTACATCCCCATCAACAACAGGAGCTCCTATTTCTCTCTGCCCTCGCCGACACTTATTGTCTGTTTTTTCAATAGTAGCCCTACTAGTGGATGTGAAACGGTGTCTCATGCATTGATCTGCACTTCCCCAGTCCGCTGCTTGCCTTTGTGTGGCCTACAAGTTCAGGATGGTTTTTACAATTTTAGATGATGGGGGAGGGATAAAGAGAAGGATAATATTTCATTTCACATGAAAATGCTATGAAATCCACATTTCAGCACCCACAAGTGAAGTTTTCTTGGCACACAGCCACATCCACTCGCGTGTTACCTGCGGCGGCTTCCATGCTCCGGAGACACAATTGAGTAGTTGCGGCAGACGCCATCTGGGCCACAAAGCTGAGAATACCCCTCTGGGGCCTCGGAGGGAGTTGGTTCGCCACGGCTCCAGACCCGTGCCGGCCTCCCTTTCTAACAGAGCGCCCCCAGATTTCAGGCCCAGTGCCTTCAGTAGCCAACAGGTTCTCCTTAGGATTTCAGATCCCTACTTTGTTTCGTTTTAGTCACGCCCTCTTTATGGGGAGGTGCTGGCTCTTCCTTTGCAGTAGTGATACATCTCCTGTTAAAATAAATTAAAACTAAAAAAAAATTTGTCCATTAGACGAAAAATTGGAAATAAGCAGTGGTACCAGGGGCTGAGGATTTGGCAGAAATTGTGACATTTGCGAAAGGCCGCCCTAATATCGATAGCACGTGACGTTTTCACAGTCTCGGATTAGAGTTAGGCAAAGTGTTCCATTGCCCTTGGCAGCTTTACTCTGTCAAGTGTAGGCGCAGTCAGGAATAAAGACCAGTTCTGATTCCACGCAGGTTTGGAAGGGAAGATGCTGCCCTGGGATGGGGGCAGGGGTGGGGGGGTGCCAGCTTCCATCCCCCTCTCCCTTGCAGTGCCTGGGCCATGTTCCTGGACCGGCCTCAGCAGCGGCTCCAGCTCGTCCTCCTGCCCCCCGCCCTGTTCATCCCGACCCCCGAGAACGAGGAACAGCGGGTGACCTTTGCCAGAGCTGTCCCCGAGAACGTGCAGCCATTTGTGGTGTATGAGGAGGTCACTGATGTGTGGATCAACGTAAGGGCGGTGGGGGTGGTGGGGGGTCTGAGTCTGTGCCCCTGCCTGGGCCCCTGGCGTCCTCCGCCCCCGGTCATCCACCCCCAGCTCCCCCGCTGGCAGAATGCCACGAGCAGGCTGAGGGGTATCCTGGGCAGAGATGCAAGCTTAGAGCTTAGAGCCAGCCCTCCCGGCCTGGCAGTGGGGAGGCTACAAGGGCTGGGCTCTGGCCTCCATCTGAGCCCAGCCAGCCATGGAGTCCCATCTTCGTTCACGGGGCGAGGGCTGGTGAGAGAAAGAGAAAGAGAGAGTGACATAGAGAGATAGAACATGGCCTGGTGAGGTGGATGGATGGACGGATGGATGGATGGATGGATGGATAGATGGACAGACTGACCGACCACAGCCTAGTGAGATGGATGGATGGATGGATGGATGGATGGTTGGATGGATGGATGGATGTATACATGGATAGATAGATAGATGGATAGACTGACTGACCACAGCCTGGTGAGATGGATGGATGGATGGATGGATAGGTGGATGGACGGACTGACCGACCACAGCCTAGTGAGATGGATGGATGGATGGATGGATGGATGGATGGATGGATGGATGCATAGATAGATGGATAGACCGACTGACCGACCACAGCCTGGTGAGATGGATGGATGGATGGATGGATGGATGGATGGATGGATGGATGGACCGACTGACCGACCACAGCCTGGTGAGATGAATGGATGGATGGATGAACCATGGCCTGGCGAGGTGGATAGATAGATAGATAGATAAGGAGGTAGATAGAAAGACAGATGGTGATGTAGATCAATAGATGGATAGATGGTGATAGATAGATAGATAGATTTTTTTTTTTAGAGCAGCTGTGGGTTTATAGAACAATCATGCATAAACTACAGAATTCCCATACAACTCCCCACCACCACCCACTGCCTTGGTGTGGAAATTTTGTTACGATTGATGATATCACATTTTCATAATTCTGTTTTTTTAACAGCAGTTACATGTGTTACAATTGAGGGAAGATTATTAAAGTACTACTGTTGACTGTTGTCCATAGTTTACGTTGGGGTATTTTTTCCCCATATTCCCAACCTATTATTTTTTGTTTTTTCCATGCATGTCTTTATTTTATTACTCATCTACCCATACAGTGGATAAAGGGAGTTTTCACAATCACGTGGTCACATGGTAAAAGCTGTATAGTTATAAAGTCATTATCAAAGATCAAGGATACTGGATCACAGGTCAACAATTTCAGATATTTCCTTCAGGCTGTTCTGATACACTAGAAACTAAAAAGAAATGTCAATATGTTGATTCAGTAGTCATAATCATTTGTTAAATCCTAACTTCTCTGTTACATCTTCTCCCTCTCATTTGATCGTTCTCTCCATTCAGGAATATCTGGGCAATGACCGTTCTAACTTCTTCCAGCTGGAAAGGGTGTCGACATTGTGGGGTAGAGGACTGAAACTGGCTGATGTTCTGGGAGAGACTGGCACCTCTGGGTTTCAGGGCTTATCTGGCTTAGGAACAATCCAGAGGCCATAAGTTTCTGAAAAAACAAACTTACTAAGTAAAATTTTTATAGTGTCTTAGATAGAGCCAGGGGAGTCTTTAGGGTTTTCAGGAATACTGTTGGTTGGAGCTTGGCATACCGTGGCAATTTGCAATACCTGGCTGAAGCTTACATTAGTAGCCTCCAGAATGAACTCTCAGCTCTATTTGAAATGTCTCAGCCACTGAAACTTTATTTTATTCCCTTTCTTTTCCCCCCTTTGGTCAAGAAGGCATTATCAATCCCATGATGCCAGGGCCAGGCTCATCCCTGGGAGTCATATCCCCACATAGTGGGGAGGGTAGTGAGTGCATTTGCAGAATTTGGCTTAGAGAGAGAGGCCACATCTGAGCAACAAAAGAGGTTCTCTGGGGGTGTTACTTAGGCATAATCATGTCACATAGGCTTAGCTTTGCTGATAGAGGAATAAGTCTCCGATTGGTGAGCCTCAAGACGGAGGGCTTGGCTTGTTAAATCAGGAGTACGTAATGCTTGAGAGAAGATCAGGAATTCCCCAGGTGGGAAAGCTTAATAGTTCCACATTTTTTCTCCAGTCCCTCAGAGGACTTTGGAAATAATTTTTTTGTTAAGTCAGATTTATTGAAGTATAATTTTACATACATAAAATTTACCATTTTTAGCTGTACGGTTTACAAGTACTTTTTTATTTTCTGCCCAGAATGCTCTGGAATGTATCAGGATATTGCAGTAGCCTGTACAGAATAACAAGATCTCATTCCCTGTTCTAGTTCCATGTGATAAGGTTGTTTAAATAAACTGGCCATGGGTGGTGTTTTGTCCCCACCCTTGTTTCCTGATGTGTCTCCTCTCTTCTCCTTGTCCAGGTTCATGACATCTTCTATCCCTTCCCTCAGACAGAGGGAGAAGAGGAACTCTGCTTCCTGCGAGCCAGTGAATGCAAGACGGGCTTCTGCCACCTGTACAAAGTCACTGCGGTTCTAAAGCAGAGCGGCTACGACTGGACGGAGCCCCTCAGCCCCGGAGAAGGTGAGGACAGTCCATCAGTGGTGGTTCAGGGGCCATTTATTCACCACTCCGGCCCACCCTTCCCGAGCACAGCCACAGGTGAGGGGGTACTTAGGAGTACGAAAGCGGCCTTGCTCACAGACACTCACAGCCTGGTAGGGGATGTGGACGACCGGCGACACATTTATCCCTTCCACCATACTTATCAAGCACCCACATCCTGCCAGCTCCTTTTTTTTTAAATTCAGTTTTATTGAGATATATTCACCTACCGTACAGTCATTCACAGTATATCAGCTGTTCACAGGACCGTGATATAGTTGTGCCTTCATCACTGCAGTCCATTTTTAAACATTTTCTTTATACCAGAAATAAGAAGAATAAAGAACAAGAGTGAAAAAGAACACCCAAATCATCCCCTCCCATCCCACCCCAGTCTTCATTTAGTGCCTGTCCGCATTTTTCCGCTCATTCATCCATACACTGGGGAAAGGGAGTGTGAATGACCCACGGGGTTTTCACCATCACAGTCACCCTTGGAAGCTACATAGTTATGTGATCATCTTCAAGGATCAAGGATACTGGGTTGGAGTTATTCTCAGTTATTTACTTCTAGCTATTCCAGTACACTAAAACCTAAAGGGTTGTCTATATAGTGCATAAGAATGTCCACCGGAGTGACCTCTCGACTCCATTTGAGATCTCTCAGCCACTGAAGCTTTATTTTGGTTCATTTCACATCCCGCTTTTGGTCAAGAAGATGTTCTCAATCCCACCGTGCCGGGTCCAGGTTCATCCTTGGGGGTCATATCCTGCGTTTCCAGGGAGATTTGCACCCCTGGGAGTCAGGTCCCACGTAGGGGGCCAGGCAGTGAGATCACCTGCCGAGTCCTGCCTTGCCTTTCTGTGAAAGGTCACGGGTCAGCAAACTCTGGTCCCAGGGCCAAATCCGGCCCACCTCCTGTTTTTGTTAATCGAGTTGCATTGGTTACGTGGCCACATGCGCTCGTTTATGGATTATCTGTGACCACTTTCTTGCTGCAGTGGCCGAGTGGAGTAGTCACGACAGAGCCCACAAAGCTAAAGGTGTTTACATTCTCACCTTTTATAGAGAAAGTTGCCAACCCCTGTTCTAGATGTGGGGATACAAATACAGAAAAGAAAAAGGAGCATTCCTGTTCTGTTGGAACATTCTAGTTGAGGAGACAGAAAATAAGCCAAAAACAACAAAGATCCCTTTTCAGGGGCAATGAGAAAGCTGGGTGAGGGGTGCAAGAGGGAGAGGCCTTTTTCCAAAAGGGGTGAGTGGGGGGCCTCGGGGTAAGGCACCACTGAGCAGACACCTTACAAAGCGATGCAGGGAGCCACACAGGTCTGGGGAGAGTGAGCCAGGTCAGCGGCACAGCCCGTGCAAAGGCCCTGGGCAGACCTGGGCCTGTGTGCTGGAGTGGGGAGGGCAAGGAGGCACCAGGGTAGGCCACCCAGGGCCCCATGGGTTAACCCCGAGAGAGGTAGGAAGAGACTGATGGACCGTGGGTTAAGTTCCTCTGGCCGCTGCGTGGAGTATAGACTGAGAGGTGAAGAGAGGGATGGCAGCCAGGGTGACGGCAGGGGGCGTGCGTTAGGCTCTGGGCGGGCCCACGTCAAGCTGACACGATTTGCCGGTGGCTTGGAAGCAGGGTCTGAGAGAGCCAAGAGGCAGGGTTGCCTCAAAAGTTTCCGGAGATCTAATGCGAGACAGCAAGGCTGGAAGGGACGGCTGTAGAGACAAAAATCCAGAGTCTAATGGTGCCTAATGGTGGATACGTCACATGGGCAGGTTCCTGGGCTGAGAGTTCAGGGGGCAGAGCAGACTCGCAACGGAACGTGGAGTCCTTGGCGCATGGGTGGCGTCTCAGCCTCGGGGATGGGTGGCACACCAGATGAGAGCTGGGGAGAGGAGAGACGTGGTCTGAGAGCCTTGTCGGGCACCTCCAGGGTTGGAGCAGGCCTTCTCAGTGCTGCGGACATGCTGGCCGGATCGTTCTCTGTGGCACTGGAGGGTGTTGAGTGGCCTCCCTGGGCTCCCCCCACTCGATGCCAGGAGCAGCCCCTCTCCAGTCCACAGTCGTCTCCAGACTTTGCCAAGTGACCCCAGAGGTCTGCTTGCCCCTGGCGAGAACACCTGGGTTGGCGGCCAGGCGCGCCCACGAGGCCAAGACCCGGGGAGGGCGGTGTCCCCGAGACCCAGGAGCCAAGGGGAGACAGTGTCCAGAACAAGTCATGTCACAAGCCAATGAGGGGATGGAGAAGTGACCGCTGATATGGGCTTTGTCTAAGCCGTGGCTCAGGTTCCCTGGCAGCCGCCCCATCCGGCCAAGCCCATCTCACAGGTGGGTTTTGTTTGGCTCATTGGCGTTGGGCATCTTCAGTGTGTCTGTCTGTTGGAGCCAGCAGCCCCCACCTTACATGGGGAGATTTCATGTAAAAATCCTCATTTCTGCCCCTGCTCGGAACCCGGCATGGCCCGATAGCCCCGGCGTGCGCTTCACCTGGCAGTCGCCAGTCAGAGCTCGCAGCAGCTGCCCCTCGGCCGGGACACAGGTTTTCCAGGGCTTTCCTGGGCTCCACGGTGCCCCTCAGGCTGGCTCCTGCCCCCAGGGCCCCCTGCCAGGGCTGTGTGGTCGACACGTCTGGTCTAACCCTGCTCCCTTGGTGAGCGTGTCACGTAGTGTGTGCGCTCACCGGGCGGCGAGTGAACGGATGGGAGGCGAGGCTGCAGGCGGCTTTGCATCAGAACATGGTTCCTTCACAGCAAGGCCACGGGGTCCTGTGGAAGCAGGAAGCAGGTCAGGAAGCTTACGGAAGTGGTCGCATTTATGTGGAGCCTGGAAGGTGGGGAGGGGGAGTGAGGAGCAGTGACAGTCATGCCTTGGCAGAGGGAAGTGTGGAAGTAAGAAACTTTCTCGCAGTGGGGAAGAGTCGCTCACGAAGGGGCTGGGAGGTGTGCCCCGTGGTTCCCTCTGGGCCATGGGTGCCCCCCACGAGGCCCGGGCTCCCATCCCCACAGTAGACGGAGCCACAGGAGGCTCTGGGAACCGGGAATGGGGAGGTCGGAGCTGCGTTGGAGGCCAGTGGGCCGAGCTGTCGCCCAGGGGAGGCTGCAGAAGGGAGAGCAGACGGGCCAGCCTTGGGCTCAGGGACGGGGTGGGCAGCCAGCGAGTCCATGGGGCAGCTCAAGAGGGAAACTGTCGGCATCAACTCCCCCTCTCCGTCTCTGTCTTGCCTCTTGACCCTGGAGGAAGCTGTGGCTGTGGGGTTCAATGGGGGCACCCCCTCCTCCCAAGGCCATTCCTGGTTGTCACAGGTAACTCCACCCCAGCCCCTGCACCTGAAGTGTCTCTCTACCTGTCCTGTTTGACTTTTGCCCAGGAAATCAGTCCGTCTCTAGGTAGATGTGTCGGATAGTTGGCTTTGGACCCGAAAAGATGTGAAAGCAAATGTAGCTGCCACCCATAAACTGTCTTAATTTTGAATACGTGGCAGCAAGTGTCCTGTACTATTTACCTGGTGAAATCTCCAAGTGAGGTTTACCACCCTCCGCAGAAATGCTCTAGCGAAAACGCAGCTGAGCCTTTGCCTCCAACCAGAGGGTTTTCGGCAGGGCCTGTTTCTCCGAAACCCCCGCGTGTCCCAAGATGGCGGGCCCGGAGCTCAGCAGTGGCGCTTCCCCGGCTGTGTTTGGCATGGACACACCTTGCTGGGCCTGTGCAGAGTTCTAAAATTGGGCACTGGTGGTAAAAACCCGGGTTCCTGGTTTTTCTTGGAGAGCCCTGGGCCCACCGTCCCCACGACAGCAGCCGGCAGCCCTGCAGTCCCCATGGCTGCCCCGTGGCTGCCCAGCCGCCCTCCCCTCCCGCCACCTGCCTGGGCACGGGGGCCTCGGAGTTCGCCAGCAGGTAGAGCTGGGGCCCTGGCCTTGGCCCCCGTGGAATTTGGCCTTGGAGCCTTTTGTCCACGCGGCAGAGTCCCGAGTTTCCCCTTCACTTCTTTTCCTTTCCTTACTTCCAGATGAATTTAAATGCCCCATTAAGGAGGAGATCGCTCTGACCAGCGGTGAATGGGAGGTTTTGGCAAGGCACGGCTCCAAGGTACCAGAGTCTCCTGGCACCCCTCCCACTGCTCCCGCACGCGTGCTCCGCCCGCTCCGCCCGCACACACGCGCATGCACACTCAGGCACACTCAGACACACACGCTCTCAGACACGCACCACCCCACAGTACCCCGACACACCTGCACGTGCTCGCATGCACACAGGCCTGTACACACATGCTCACACCCGCACACTAACATACACGCTCTCACACACGTACCATCCCACAGGTACCCCAGCACACCTGCACGTGCTCGCATGCACACACACACATGCTCACACCTGCACACTAACACACACGCTCTCACACACGTACCATCCCACAGGTACCCCGACACACCTGCACGTGCTTGCATGCACACACACAAACTCATGCGTTACTGTGTGCACACAGCAGCAACCCTGTACGTGTGCACATGCTTGCACATGTTCACACCCCTGCACCCACACTCATGCACACACTCATGTGCACACACTGGTACCATGAGATGGGCACGCACACATGTGCATGCACACTCACACTCAGGCACACATTAACACACGCGCTCTCACACATGCACCGCCCCACAGGTACCCCGACACACCTGCACATGCTCGCATGCACACACACTCATACATACATGCTTGCACGCATATATACTCCAGCACACACTCATGCGTTAATACGTGCACAGCAGCAACCCTGTGCGTGAGCACTGCTCACACCCACACACTAACGCACGCGCTCTCACACACGTACCGTCCCACAGGTGAACCAGCACACCTGCCCACACTCGCATGCACACGGACCCTCACGTATGCACACATGCTTGCACACACATACACCCGTGCGCACACGCACACTCCTACGTTAGTGTGTGCACACACAGCAGCAGCTCTGTACGTGCGCCCGGGCTCACGCACACGCTCACTCGTCTGCACCCACACTCCTGTAGATTACACCCCTGCTCGCACATGCCCTCCCGCCCACCCAGAACCCATGTGCCTGTGGCTTCCCTCCCCTCCCAGCCGCTCCTCCCCTGCTGCTGTGCCCCGAGCCCCGCTCTCCCCTGTCCTTAGGTGCACACCCAGGGCCCCAGGGAGCTGTGGTTTCCACCTGGCTGGACCCAGCCTAGGGGTACGGAGCAGGGGCTGCCCTGAGCCCCCACGGGCTGGGACCTTCTCATACACCATGAAGTCGAGGTCCCCGCCACGGCCGGCGGGCAGGCCCAGTCCATCCCGGGCCCCCTGGGGCCTTCAGGAAGCCTCCTGCCACTCCGTGGTGCCATCTCCCCCAGCAGAGTAGCTTGTGGGGACAGTCACACAGCTCCCCCCCGCCCCCCCGCCATGCCGCCGGCCCCCAGCAGGGTCTCAAACAAGAGGTGCCGCTGCAGAGGCAAGAGGCCCACCTTCCCCCACACGTGGCATCCAAAGCAAAGCACTCAGCCTTTGCCTCACACCAAAGTATCTTCCTCACAGTCCCCTTCTCCAGAACTCCACATCTCAGGGGGGACCCTGTAAGCAAACTTCCTGGCTCCCTCCCTTATGCCAAAACAGACCCCGCTGGATCGAAGGTCCACATATAAAAAATGAAACTGGGCAAGCCAGAGGAGGAGAGCGCGGTGAACATTTTTATCATCTTGAGGTGGGGGCACCATTTTACCGCCTTGAGGTTAGGCCACGTGGCTTAACCTTTCGAAGGGTGCAGGCGGCTTGTGTTAGGTGCCCTTGCACTTCTCGTTCGATCCGGCGCCCCCCGTTCTGGCGTGAGCCCTACAGGTTCATCACACACTGCTTCTCAGGTATTTGCACACAAGTGTGCATCTCAGGGTTGTTCACAGTGGGAGCAAACAGCCGGTCGCTAAGGCACCGGTGACGTAGACCCGTGTCTGCTGGGGTACCCCGTGAGTTCGGCTGAGCCCCCCGGGTCCACTGACTCAGAAGAACGTCAGGGCAAATTGTAAAGCCACATGGCACATTCCCACCTCAGTAAAATTCCCTCTTCACGTCTCAGGGTGCGAGGTGAGGAGGCCAGGAGGTCATTCACAGAAACGTTTAAAGACGGCCGTTCCGGGCAGGCCTCTGAGTCACCCCTGGGCCCTCAGTCTGGCCCAGCCTGGCCCCTTGCTCTCAGGGTGCCTGTCCGAGACCCGTCTCCTCTGTAAAAAGGGGGCCGTCAGAGAACTCTGACCCCTTCATCTTTCTATCGGGGCTTCTCAACCTCTGTTCTTTTGACAACTCGGGGCCGGATTGTTCTTGCTGGCGGGGGCTGTGCTCGGGGCACTGGGGGGTGCTGAGCAGCCTCCCTGGGCTCCCCCTGCTCGATGCCAGGAGCCACTCCCTCCCCAGTTGTAGCAACCACTAGTGTCCCCAGATACTGCCCAGTGCCTGCTGGGGAGCAGAGCCCCCCCGGGTGAGAACCAGGGCACCCCGTCAGCTTCAGGTCCGGCCCACCCACGAGCTGGTGTTCCCATGTTCCTATTTTGTTTGAATGTTTCACCAATTGCATGTCTTGCATTTTAAAAAACAAAAATTAGGAAAGGTGGCCTTTGATGTCCCTTCCAGAGCCGTGCACTCCATCCACCTTTGACCCGGACCTTGGCAGTGTGGGTGAGATGCAGTAGAGTGCCCTCGGCCCTGACTCAGCCCTGATGCCCCCACCCCCACCCTGTGCCCACTGGGGCGTTCCCAGGAGGGGCTTGGCAGGGTCTCCGCCCAGAGAGAGCCAGAGGTGCCTCTCCCTCCTCTTAGCACAGAACCGGCAGATAACCACACACAACTTTGGATCTGCCAGTGACATCCTCTATTTCTAGAAAACCTACACTTAAAAAATCTGGTAACAACAAGTACATCCATATCTGTTATTACAAAAAGGAATTGTTTCGGATAGGGCTAAAGCTGGAATCCTTTTTGCTCGGTGACCTCTTCCCTGCAAATCTGCCTCCCCGTTGACACAAGATTCACAGGAAAGAGATGGCATCCTTCTTTCAGAGGGTTTGTGGGTTGCTTTGAAGATGTGGTTTTATGCGGCCACAGAAAATTGGGCCACCTTTATGTAACCAGTCCTGTATTTGGGGACATTTTAAGTTGTTACCATTTCTTGAGTTTTATGAAAGCTTTGAGAATCTTTGTCCATGCATTTTGGATGCCTCTCCAGTTAATTCCTTTGAGAAATTTCCCAGGAGCTTCATTAACATGCCGAAGTATATGTATGCCCTGCTGGAAGCATTTTGCCTGCGTATTGCCAGGAGGCCCCAAAAGATTGGCCCCGAAAGGGGGTGGCCAACAACCTCATGTCCTAGCCCCTTCCCTGAGAATCTTCGCCCCTTTGTCAGGTGGCAGCGGGTGCAGGTGTTTGCTTGTCTCGTGCGGGGTGACTAGCGAAGCTGCGCTCATCTCCCCACTCCAATGTCTTTGGCGCTTGGGAGCAGACGCGGTGCAGGGTGTGGGGTGGCCTCAGGGCCGAGGCCACGGTAGTGACGGGCTTTGCTGGGTGGAGACTCCGAGAAGGAACACTGAGCAGCAGGTGAGGGGGGCAGCACCTGGCTGCCAACCACAGCCCTTTTGGTCTACAGGCAGGGGAGGCCCCTACACGGGGCACCAGAAGGGGTTCTGGAACCTTCTCTGCACCGCCTGCCCTGGAGGGCTCAGCGGCCCGGGCACCAGCAGACTGCAGCAACCCCGCATTAGGGTCCAGGGGTCAGAAAGGCGCCTCGGGTGCTCCCCGCCCCTGCCGGCCAGCCCCATGGGCACACCGGCCAGTGTGTTGACTGGCAAGTTCTCTGGGGTGCCAAGTGGACTTGCCCAGGATCACAGCCCAGGTTAAAGCCATGCTCGCGGGGGCTGCACCTTCGAGGGGCAGCCTCGGCCCTGGCGGGGAAGGTCCCAGTTGTGTTCCCCTGCTCGTCTATCTGTCCTGAGCTGCACCCACCCCTGCCGCCCCAGGGGATTCCTGGAGCCCCAGCTGCTGATACCAGGGCTTAAGGGGGCACCCCTAGGAAACAGGCGGGGTAGAGTGAGCCACCTTTTAGCCCCTGAGAGCCTGGGTCAGAGGTCAGACAGACCCCCACGGGGGCAGAGCCAGGGGCTGGAGGGCAGCAGGCCCAGGGTGGCCCCTCCGTAGCTCCAGAGTCCCCCCCCCCCCGAGTCAGGCCCTGAGGGAGCTGTGGGGGGGTGTTCCGGATCCCAGTCCCACCGGGACCCTGGGGTCAGCTCCGCCGGGTTGGAGTCTGTTTCCAGCCACGGGGTCATGGAGGGCTCCCTCAGAGACAGGGCTCCGCCAGCCAGAGCTGCAGATGCTGGCCGTCCCCTGCAAACAGGGCCCCTCACCACACCAGGAAGCCTCCTGGGCCCACCCAGGGGCGGGGATCAGGGACTGAGCCTGGGAACATGTGACAAGGGGCCCCCGTTCCTCCTGCAGATCTGGGTCAACGAGGAGACGAAGCTGGTGTACTTCCAGGGCACGAAGGACACGCCCCTGGAGCACCACCTCTACGTGGTCAGCTACGCGGCCGCCGGCGAGATCGTGCGCCTCACCACGCCCGGCTTCTCCCACAGCTGCTCCATGAGCCAGGTGGGCCCCCCGAGAACCCCCAGCCCTGTGGGGCTCCTCCAGTTCCCATAGCCTTGTGGAGGCAGGCTGCACCCCACCTCACAGGGAGGGGAGGTGTCCAGGCCCCACCAACCCCCAGAGTCAGCAGTGGGGCTCCTCGGACCCTGGCCAGCTGCCCGGTGCCACCCTCGGCCTCTGGGATGTGGGTTCTAGAACCACAGGCGGCAGGCGAGTGGGGCACGCACTGGGTGATGGCCCCCGGCTGTGGGACATCAGGACGGGCGGGCTGGGCCTCGGGCTCTGGGTCCCTCAGTCACTCCCCTTGGGATCCCGTCTGGGGAACAAACAGCCTTCTCTCGGCCTCAGTTTCCTTACCTGCAAAGTAGGGGAGATGGTAATGACACCCCTTGTGTGAGTCAAGTTCCACAATTTCAGCACATGAGCACAGAAAAACATTGCAAATGGTCAAAAAGGATTAGCGGGGGGCGGGGTGGGGTCCTTTGGGCGTTGTTGGCCGGGGGGCTGGTGCTCAGTGCCTCCCCCCCCGCAGAATTTCGACGTGTTCGTCAGCCACTACAGCAGCGTGAGCACGCCACCCTGCGTCCACGTGTACAAGCTGAGCGGCCCTGATGCTGACCCCCTGCACAAGCAGCCCCGCTTCTGGGCCAGCATGATGGAGGCAGCCAGTGAGTAACCGCCCAGCACCTTCTGGGGGCACCGGCCACTCCCAGCATCTCATTTGTGAGCTGTAGGAGGGGCCCAGACCGCACAGGGCAGGGGTGGGAGCTGGAGGCACGAAGCAGACGCAGGCCCTGCCCCCGAGAGCGCTGAGGCTGCTGGGCAGAGTGGCGCATAACAAATGGGGGCGCTGCCCGCAGAGATGGGGGCGCCTGCCCCAAGGACCCCACTACGGAGGCACCTTTGGGCCCAGAGGCCTCCGTCCACCACGGCGCCCTGCCTTGTCCCGAAGCTTCTGCTCCGGGAAAGAGCGAGCGTGTTGCTCACGCAAGTGGCCTCGGCAACAAGGGGCAGCAGCACATTCTGGCAGAGAACCTGGAGGGGCCACGATTCCGCCCAGGTGACCCCGGGTGCAAACCTGGCTCTGTGAGGTCCAGGCCGTGGGAGCTTGGGCCCAGCAGTTCACGGCCCTTCAGTGTTTGTTTATGAGCGAGAGCGCGTGGAAGGAAGGTAAACACTCGGCCCAGCACCCAGAGTCACTCAGCAGGTAGGACAGCCTCTCCTGACCCAGCCCCGGGCGCGTTTCCACAGCGCCCTAGACAGTAACAGTCGCTGGCACCCGCGGGGTTTGATTCGCAGCATTTTATCGTCTCATCCCCGTGGGAACAGAAAGGAATAGGAAGCCTCCATCCGTCTAGCAGCTCAGTTCCTCCGGACCTCAACGTGGAGGCTGCCGGGAACTGGTGTGCTGGTTTTATAAATGGGGAGACCGAGCGCCTGGCCGGGCCCCCCCGTAAAGCAGCGTCCGGATGCCCTGTGCTGGGTCTGCAGGGAGGAGGGCCTGGGGCACCGTAGCCCAGAACGTGGTCCTTTAAAGTGTTCCGGAAACCCCCAGTCCGGGCCACGTTTGAGGACCACCAAAACCAGTAGTTGGCAAATCCTGCCACAGCCAGTTGTTGACACGTTGCCGTGGCTGCTTGCGCCTGGAGCAGTCGCACCACACACCCTCTGTCCCACGAAACCAAAAACGTTCTATGGAGAACGTTTGCTGACCCCTAATCTGTTTTAATGTTTACTTGCTTTTAAATCGACTCTCTTTACCTAAATAAACTTACTTTAAAGAGACAGTAAGTCCGTAGGGGTCACCACCTCTGTAGGTGATCAGCACGTTAGGGTGCTGCTTCAGGCCAAACCAAGCCCTTCTCGGGGTACCCGGGAAGAGTGAAGACAAGCCGAGAGGGCAGCCTCCTGCTCACCGGGAGAGCGTGGCTCTGAAAGGCCAGCTGTGGGGATGGCCTGCGTCTTCACCCGCGGCCCCCCGGGGCATATCCCCACGCTGGGCGCAGGCCTGGGTTTGCTCATCCGAATCGTTCCTGGCGTGAGGAGTCCGTTATTTAAACCACTGGAAAATGAAGAGTAAGTCGGGAGCTTCCAGTTCACCCCGTCTTAGTTTACAGGGCCGCCGTGACAAATACCGCACGCCGGCTGACTTAACTGACGGGAACATATTGTCTTGCAGTTTTGGACGTTGGGAGTCCAACATCATGGCGTTATCAGGCTGTGCTCTCTCCCAGAGGCTGTAGTGTTCTGGCACTGCAGTTTCGGGGTCCCCTGGCTTGCACCTCTGCCTGTTATAGGCCACACATGCTCGCTCACATACACACACATTCTCTCTCTCTCTGGCTTCTCCTGTTGGCTTCTGGCTGCTTCTGACTGTGTGCAGATTTCCTCTCTTTACAAGGCCTCCAGATTTCAACCTGGCCTCCTCCAAACGGGATCTTCGGAGATCCTCTCCACCCGTGCGTCTACACCACAACAGATCACGACATCCTCAAAAGTCCTCTTCATAAATGGCTCCTCGCCCACGGGACCAGGGGCTAGGAACAGACCCTGTCTTCTGTGGGGGGCATGATTCCATCCCCAACACCCTCCACGGCTGGGGGTGAGGCAGCAGAGTGCAGGTGTTGGTCAGCGTGTCCCCCACTCCGGCCCACCTTGGCCCTCTCTGGTCTGTGGACCCCCAGTGCTCTCTCTTCCCCTGCAGGTTGCCCCCCGGACTACGTGCCCCCAGAAATCTTCCACTTCCACACACGCTCCAACGTGCAGCTCTATGGCATGATCTACAAGCCACACACTGTGCAGCCGGGAAAGAAGCACCCCACTGTCCTCTTCGTCTATGGAGGCCCCCAGGTGAGTACTGGCCCACTCCTCAGCCCCCACCACACTCACGCCAGGACTCAGAGCCTGTCTGCCTCCCCCCACCCCACCCCACTCTGTGCCTCATGTCCTGAGCACCCGAGGGTCTCAGGGTCCCTTGGCCTCCCGCCCCTGCACACATCCCACCCTCTCCCTCTGCCTGCCCACCCTGATGTCCCTCTGGGAAGGCCCATAACTCCCGTGGGTCCATCTGGGTTATGTGCCCCAACCGCAGCCATGAGGCACACTCGCTCCCTTCCCACCAGCTCCCAGCCGGGGCCACGGCCCTGTTCACTGGCTGAAGGGACAGAGGTGGTCCTGGGCCCCTTCCTCAAAGAAGGAGCAGATCAGGCCAGCAGCTGGGGGCAGACGGGTTCCTCCTGGGCAGTGGTTCTCAACCACAGGTGATTCTGCCCCCAGGGGATGCCGGGCAGGGTCTGGAGACGTTTTCTGGCTGTCACTGCTTGGGGGGAGAGGGGTGGCATTGCTGGCATCAAGTGGGTGGAGGCCAGGGTGCTGCTCAGCACCCCGCAAAGCCCAGGGTGCCCCCATACACAGAATATGCCAGGCCCAGAGTTGTTCGGGCCAAGGGGGAGGCCCAGAGCTGCCATCCCCAGCCTTCCTGCCCCACCTGGTTTGGGTGCTCTTGCTTGCTGTTTTTTTTTCCTTTTTTAAGAGAACAGAATGGTACAAAAGAGGGAGAGCGAAGCTGAATTGATGAGGGGCCATCTTCCGGGAAGGGCTGCAGCAGGGGGCTCGGCATCAGGGAGCGCGAGCTGGGCCTTTCCCCCGAGCAGAGGGCCTGGTGCAAGGGGACACTGTAGAGCTCACACCCCCCGGCCCCAGAACCCATCCGCAGCCCTCACGATGAAATACGGCTGCCTCAGTCGGGCCATAAGTCAGCCCCCTGCCCATCCTGCCTGGCGTCTGCGGAGAGTCTGCCCATCACCAGCCCCTCACACCCGCCCGCCCTCCTCAGGTGCAGCTCGTGAATAACTCCTTCAAAGGCATCAAGTACTTGCGGCTCAACACACTGGCGTCCCTGGGCTATGCCGTGGTGGTGATCGACGGCAGGGGCTCGTGTCAGCGGGGGCTTCGGTTCGAAGGGGCCCTGAAAAACCAAATGGTAAATTCGCTTCCAGGCTGCTCCTGGGCCCTTCCTGTGTTGGGAAGCGAGCCCTGGGTTGGGTGGGCTTGGGGTTCAGAAGTTGCTCTGGGAGCATCACCCTTAGGATAGACCAGCCAGGATAGGTGCACGTATGTGGGCAGCCTTTTGAAAATCAAGAGGGGCACCCACTTCGCTGCTCAGCTCTGAGCTGTACCCTGTGGGGAGGTACATCTACTGAATGTGATGATGGTGGTGGTGATGGTGATAGAGGTGGTAATGGTTGTGGTAACAGTGGTGGTGGGTGACGGTGGTGGCTGCGATGGTGGTGGTGGAAGGTGGTGATCATGGTGATGGTGGTGGTAGCTGTGATGGCAATTGAGGTGGTGGTAATGGAGGTGGTGGTGGTGGTGCTGGAGGTGGAGGTGGTGACGGTGGTGGTGGTAGCAGTGGCAGCCATGAGGTGGTCATGGAGGTGTGGAGGTGGTGATGGTGGTGGTAGTGGTGAGGTGGCATCGATGGTGGTGGTGGTGATGAAGATGTGGAGGTGGTAATGACGGTGGTGATGGAAGTGTTGACAGTGGTGACTGTGATGGTGGTGATGGTGATGATGGTGGTTGGTAGTAATGGTGATGGGTGACGGTGGTGATGGTGATGGGGTGTGGAGGTGGTGATGATGTTGATGATGGTCATGGTGACAGTGGTGAAAAATGGTGATGGTGGTGGTGATGGGTGGTGGTGGTGGTGGTAGTGATGGAGGCAGTGATGATGATGATGGAGGAGTGATGGTGTTATTGACAGTGGCAATGGAGGTGGTGGTGATGGAGGTGGTGATGATGGAGGTGATGGAAATGGTGATGATGGAGGTGGTGATGATGGTGATGGAGGTGGTGACAGTGGTGGTGACGATAGAGGTGATGATGGTGATGACAGAGGTGGTGATAATGGTGATGGAGGTGGTGATGGAGGTGGTGATGGAGGTGTGGAGATGGTGGTGGTGAAGGTAGTGATGGTGATGGTGGTGGTGGTGGCAATGGAGGTGGTGATGATGGAGGTGGTGGTGATGGAGGTGGTGACAGTGGTGACGATAGAGGTGATGGTGGTGATAATGGTGGTGATGGAGGTGTGGATCATGGTAGTGATGGAGGTGGTGATGGTGATGGAGGTGGTGATGATGGTAGTGATTGTGTGGTGATGGAGGTAGTGACGGTGGTGGTGGTGACGACAGAGGCGATGGTGGTGATGGAGGTGGTGATGGAGCTGGTGATTGGTGGTGGTGGTGATGGAGGTGTGGAGATGGTGGTGGTGAAGGTAGTGATGGAGGTGGTGATGGTGGTGGTGGTGCTGGAGGTGGTGATGGAGGTGGTGACTGTGGTGACGATAGAGGTGATGGTGGTGATGGAGGTGTGGATGATGGTAGTGATCGTGTGGTGATGGAGGTGGTGGCGGTGGTGGTGGTGATGGAGGTGATGATGATGGTGGTGATGGAGGTAGTGATAGTGGTGGTGATGGAGGTGGTGAAGGTAGTGATGGTGGTGGTGACGGAGGTGTGGAGGTGATGGTGGTGGTGTAGGTAGTGATAGTGGTGGTGATGGAGGTGGTGATGGAGGTGTGGAGATGATGGTGGTGGTGATGCCAGCTGTTTATTGAGCCTCAGAAGTGCCAGGCCTCTGAATGCAGGCCACGTGCCATCTCGTTTCACCCTCACACCCAGTGGCATCCACTTTTGACAGCTGAGGAAACTGAGGCCCTGGAGGGAACACTACTTTCTTAGTCCATCAGCCCCAAGGAGGCAGAGCAGGGTTGCCAGTTCCTTCCACCCCAGAAAGCAGGCAGGGTGTGGACGGCCCCTGGGGCGATGGGCAGCTCCCCAGAGGGCAGCTTTTGATGGAAGCGGGAGAAGACCGCTGACAGGTCCGGCCTCATCTCCCAGGGCCAGGTGGAAATCGAGGACCAGGTGGAGGGCTTGCAGTTTGTGGCCGAGAAGTACGGCTTCATCGACCTGAGCCGTGTCGCCATCCACGGCTGGTCCTACGGGGGCTTCCTCTCGCTGATGGGGCTGATCCACAAGCCCCAAGTGTTCAAGGTGGGTCCCGTCCCGGGCCCCCGCCCCTGTCCCACCATCCCGACCCCCCATGCCCCTTGGAGCCCGGGCCCCTGGGGGAGGCGCCGCGGCAGGAGCCTTGCCACGTGGCTGTTTCTCCCCGCAGCAGCCCCGCGGGGACCAGCCCCCCTCCTCATTGCCCGCCACTCCTGAGCCCAGGACCGCGTCCGGCTGCACAAAACCCCGCCAGCAGCTCTCTGTGGGAGGCTGAGCCTGGGACCCCCGCCTTGGATGGGCAGAGGTGGGGCATGGTGTAAAGAGGCATCGGGGGGGGTCCCCTGGCTGGCACTGTCCCAGGGCCCCACGGGGCGGCGACGGCGAAGAGGAAGAGGAGGCAGGCTCGTGCAGCTCCCCTGCCCTCAGGCGGCACCGTCCTCGGGGAGACACGCTTGGAGGGACCCCCGCCCCATCACTCCCCGATGCATGAGAGTCCCCAGTCTTGAGGCCCCGGGACTGACGGCGAGGCGCTGGCTCCTGGGACCCGACATCTGTCTCTCTCTCTCTCTCTCTCTCTCTCTCTCTCTCTCTGCCCCGCCGACTGCATCCCCAGGTGGCCATCGCGGGCGCCCCGGTCACCGTCTGGATGGCCTACGACACGGGGTATACTGAGCGCTACATGGACATCCCCGAGAACAACCAGCACGGCTACGAGGCGGGCTCGGTGGCCCTACACGTGGAGAAGCTGCCCAACGAGTAAGGCCTTAGGCCCACCCCAGCCGCCCTCCTGCCACCTGCACTGAGCACCCGTGGCCCAGGCAGGCCCAGCCTCCCAGGACACAAGCCCCCCAGGGTGCTTCGGGAGGCAAGCAGGCCCTAAGAAGCAGGGAGGAAACCAGAGTTGCCCCATTTTTCACGGGCAGGCCCCCCTTGCTCCCCAAAGCATTTTCCCATGAGTCAGCCCCAGCAAGCGGGCCCTGTCTGCGCTCTTGAACCTGCGCCGTCTGTGTCACACGATCTGACCCTCTGTGGTTCGGGACAAACGTTCACAGCAGCTGGCACATCCGAGCTCCTCGGACCAGCCCAGATGTCCCATTTCCAGCTTTTCGTGTCAGCTCCTTTCTCTGGTTGGAAGGAAATGGTGTTGCCGGCTTCTGGCTTCCTCCACCTGCTTCATTTTCACCCCTCAACCCAGGCCGCACATCGCAGTCGTCAAAGATGCTTAAAGACTGCCTGGTCCCTCTCCCAGGCATCCTGCTTTCTTTGTCCTGGGGCACGGCCTGGGCTCCCCTGGGGTTCTGCCCGCACAGTCAGGCTTGGAAACCGCCACTCGAGACCTGTGCTGTCCAGTTCAGCAGCCGCTGGCCACACGTGGCTATTTAAGTGTATTTAACTAAAATGAACCAAAAGAGGAAATGCAGCTCCTTGGCCGCCCTCCAGCCACTTTCAAGTGCTCAGGAGTGTGGGGCAGGTGGTGACTCTATCGGACAGCACAGATCTAGAACATCCCATGGTCGCAGCGCTGCTCTAGAAGATTCCCGGGAGCTGGGGGACCATTCCCTGTGCAAGCGCCCAGGTGCCCCCACACCCCTCCCTTCTTCACTGGCAGCGAGGGGCCCCCCCGGCCGCCACATGCCCCAGGCTCCTGCACCCAGATCCTGCCCTGTCCACTGGCGAGATGTGGCTTCCGCCCTCGCTCACTGTCCTGCTGGGGCTGGGGGGGACACGTGCAGGCACCCGCCCAGGGCTGTCACCCGTTGCCAGGAGGGACCCCGGCCTCAGAGCCCACCCCCACCTTGTCTTCCAGACCCAACCGCCTGCTCATCCTCCACGGCTTCCTAGACGAAAATGTGCACTTTTTCCACACAAACTTCCTCGTCTCGCAGCTGATACGAGCAGGAAAGCCTTACCAACTCCAGGTGAGTGCGCCCAGATGCTTCTGGAGCCCCGGTGGGCCCGTTTAGTCAGCAGGCGGGGTGAGCAGTCTTCAGCGCCAGGAGCCCCATGGCACACGGCACAGGCCGTGCCCCGGCTCACTGTCCAGCAGGCAGAGCAGACGGTCCCCAAGTCATCCATGTCTCAGACTGAGACGGTTGCTTGGAAGGAAGTGCACAAGGGGCTGAGACCCCCCAACGGGCCAGAGAGGAATTCCCAGAGAGGGGGCGACGGGAGGGAAGCAGGGACCTTCCTGTTGGGGACCCAGTGTGGAGACACCAGGCAGAGGGAGTGGGTGGGAGGGAGCTGCCTGGGGACCAGGCCAGGCTGGGGGCTGGAGTGAGTGGGAGGATGCGATAAGGGGGAGGGGGTGGGGCCTC
>PVKY010000396.1:0-51295 GCA_004027775.1 Bradypus variegatus | reverse complement strand
TCTCATTTAATTTTCACAACAATCCTATGAGGAAGAGACTATTATTATCCCTATTTTATGACTGAGGAAACCAGGTCAAAGAGATACAAGGCACAAGGTCACACAGAGAGTAAGTAACAGAGTTGTCACTCACTCTTCCTTTGCCTGATCCCCAAACCCTGCTTCTTCTGAGTAACCAAGAGGTGGGTTGTGGAGTAAATGAAATGTCCAATCTGATGTTGTTTTCATGTCATTTCAGGGCTCTCTCTGAGTCCTTCCTCAGCTTCATTTCTGCCCCCCCCCCCCATGCCCTCAGGCTTTGCTGTGCTTCTTCCTGGCCCTCTGTAGCCCCCTGCCTGCCCCCATGCCCCCTCCTCTGATCCCCTCAGGCCAAGGTGGAGTGGGGAGGGGGCACTGGATCTGCCATCATGGAGGGCAGGGCAGGCGGGAGGGAAGACGGAAGACAGAAGGCACTCAATAGACACCTGTGGTTGAAAAGATGGGGGTGAGAGATAGAGAGACAGGGGGATCTGTTGCTTTTTCTAAGGTTCTGCTGAGTACAGGGCCCTGGAAAACCCCCCAGGGAATGGATGCCATAGCTTCTGTCAGCAGGGGCCATGCAGAAATAGTCCCTCCTGCCCCAAAGGCTGCTGCAGGATTAGGAGGAAGAGAGAACACCCAGGAAAGGAGGGGCTCAGGGAAGGCTCCCTTGCTTAGGGAATGAGATTAATCACCTATGATGTGCTTATCCTATGCAGTGCTTTATCAACATTATCTCATTTAATCCTGGCAAGCCCATGCAAGTGGCTATTCTCAGTAGTTCCATTTTGCAGACGAGGAAATCAAGGCTCTGCAAGGTGGAATAATATGAGCCAGGTCACACAGCTGATGATAATGAAAATAACAACCATGATAACAGCTAACGCTTATATAGTACTAAATATGTGCTTTTTTGAATTAATACAAAGGTAAGTTATATTATTATATTAATTAAATTATTTAGTCTCCACAACAAAACTCTTGATGTAGGTACCACTAGTACTCCCATTTTACAGACGAGGAAACTGAAACCCAGAGAAGCTGAGGAATCTGCCCAAGGTCAGACAACTAGCAAGAGGTGAACTTGGGATCTCAAGTTGGTAGCAAACCAGGTGTGTTTGGTTTCAGAGCTCTTTCTCCCGTTGCACTTTTAGGAGGAGCCAGGGCGAAGGCACCCCTGGGTTGGGGGGGCTGGTAGGTGCCCCGGGAGTGCAGGAGGGAGGGGCCATGGGCTTTGGCCTCCTCTTCAAGGAGAGAGGCGGGGATGGGGTGAAGAGGTGAATGCAGCTGGAAGCGTGACGACCTGAGTCTGAATCACAGCTCTTGGCAGTGGGTGCAGGAGGCAGAGGCTGAGGGAGATGAGTGCTTCCTCTGCAGGGAAGCAGGGAGGATGTGGAAGTCAGTGGGGGAGAGGGAGGAGCAAGCTGGCCCAGGATGAAGGCTTGCTGGCCGGCTGGGAGCAGGCAACAGGGTTGGCCAGCAGAGGGGCAGGGAGGAGATTGAGGTGTGGGGCTTTGTGCTGCTTTGACCTTCCAGAAAAGGGGAACAGGGCTGAAGTCCTTTCACATAGGCCATGAAGTGCCAAGAATCCAACATGAAGGGTTGGCCATTGCAGCCCCTTGCTTTTTCATCACCCAAGGGAGAGGGCCTGTCACATGCACATCCACTGAAAACAGAGCCCAAGGAAATATTTTTTATCTAGTCCTGGGATTTAGGCCAGACCTAAGGAAGGACTCGGGGATCTTGAGCGACAAAGGAAGTCTTTCCTGGATATGGCAGAGCAAGGGGCATGTTAGGAGGAAGAGGGGCAATTCTTTAAAGAGAGAAGCTTCAGGGAGGGAGGAGAGGTCTCTGAGCTAGGGAGTCTGTCCCTAACCGTGGGGGTTAGAACTGCATCTTCTAGTTTTCTGCCAGTCTGGAAACCTGATTCTGTGTGGCCAGATTCGCAGGGAAAGAAAGAATCTTAGAGCTGACTCTCCCCAGGCTGACACCATGATTGACTCCTCATGTGCCTTCTACCCAAGGAAAATCTAACAATTGCGGCAGAGCTGCAGTTTGCCTCATGATAACTTCTACGCTCTAATCCTGATTCTGTCTTAGAAGCATCCTAAAGATGTCTTCTCCTTCCTTACCCCACAGCTATCACCCAGATGCAGCTATGACAGCACTAACTGCACTGCAGTTTGCAGAGTCCATGATCACATTTTGATCCCTAACAAGCTTGTTAGGCAAGGAGGGCACATATTACCATAGTCAGATGGGAAAACTGAGGCTCCAAGAATATAGAGGCCTTGCAAAGTTCACCCAGCTGCTAAGTCAGCTTTGCCATCCACGTCTTAGGCTCCACTTTTGTTAAGACCACAAGGTCACATGGTACATAAGAGGCCTTGCTATTCTGCATCTCCTTAGCCTTTTCTTCTGCAAGCTGAACTCCTGATAATTGTAATAATAACAGCAATGATAATAAAAACAAAAGCAGCAGTTATATAGTGCCTCCTCAGCCAGGCTGTTCTTGGTGCTTTTCATAAGTGAATTCATTTAATCCTTATAACACCCCTATGAAGTAGGTGCTATTATTATTCCCATTTTACAGATGGTAAAACAGAGGCACAGAGAAGATAGGCGACTTGTCCAAGGCTAACCAACAAATAACTGTCAGCGTTGGATTTGAACCCCAAAAGTTGATTAGAACTTAGTTCCTTCAACTTTTCCTTGCATTAAATGGTTTCTAATTCTCTCACCATCCCAGCTGCCCACGCTCCTTTGAAGAGTCATTGGTTTGAGAACTTCTATTGTTCTTAAAAAGTCATGTGGTCTGAGAGCTCAGAACAGACTCTAGAGGTGCTGATCTCTGCTTTCAAGAGGTTCATAAGTGAGGGGCTGCTCTTGGGGTGCCTGCCACGGACACGTGGTACAGATTGAGTTCATAAGGGCAATGTGGGTGTGTGATATTCCGCTGCTGTTGCGTGTTCACAACCCCCTGGAGACAAGGCTTGAGGGGTGCTGAGATGTGAAGGCGGATGGGGCTGGGAAAGGGGCCAAAGAAAGGGGAGTTAAGGATTCTAGGCCATCCCTGGAGGAAAGGGGTAGGGGGCTGGGTCCCCAGATGCACAGTGGCAGGGGAGGAAGCCTGTGTGTTGCCCGTGCCCAGCTCTGCCTGGTGCCTGGGGAGTGCTGGTTGAGGATGCTGTGAGGGAGCCTCTGGGTGGCTGGGGTGGGCCTGGGAGGGGAACATAAGGTTTTTTTTTTTAAGGAAAGAAGGCACCAAGGGGAATGGGAGGGAGGAGACACAGATGAGAAGAGAGCAGAGGTATCAGCCCCCATTTTCCCTCCCAGTATCCCTGCACTTTGTCAGTCTGTCCTGAATAGAGAAGAGCTGCTGGAGGGGAAATGAGCAGTTGTAGCCAAAGAAGGTTTTGCTGCCTGATGTCAAGTACTTCTGAGTCTCAAGAGACGCAAGGAGTAGGAAAAACAGGGGCCAGTCCGACAGGCCTGGATTCAAATGCTGGCTCCTGTACTTCCTAGTTGAGTGTCCTATTGGGTGAGCCTCAGTTTCCCCAACTGTAGAATGGGGATCGTGATGCCTGCCCGATAGAATTGTGCAAGGGTTCACTTGCCTCCAGAGCAGATAGCGGGAGGGCAGTGCCTGTGACCTGGGGCTGGAAGGGCTGGGCTGTCCTGCTGAGACCCCTTCTGGGGTTCTTCCTCCCCTTCTCTCTAGCACCTGCTCTCCTTACGCCCAGCCCTGCCACTTGCCAAACAAGATCTGATCATGTTGTATTTTACTCAGCAGTCAATTCTCTTAGCTCTAGGCGTCAACTGAAAGGCTTAGCCTCCTACCGCAGGGAATCTGGTATCAGAGTCAGTCGGTGAGGTAAGGATTTCTTTTTTGAGAGGGTGATGTGGGAGTACCTCTTCCTATCTTAAGCCAAAGAGAGAAGTAGGCCTTGCGGAGTGTGGGAGTTCTGTATGTAGGCCTTGTCACAGGCGGGGTGTGTGTGTGTGGGGGGGAGTTGGGGACTCATTAGAGGCCTCTCTGGATGAGGCAGGAGAGGCTGGCTGTAATGCGGGCACTGAGGGGTGAGCCTGGCAACAGGATGGGATGGAGCTCCATGGGGAAGGATGATGAGGCCAAAGAAGGGAGGAGGAGGAGGAGGCAGGCAGAAGAGGGATGCGGGAGGACTTGAGCCGACTAGGGGCAGTGGTGGTAGGGAGGTGCAGTCAGAGATGGGGCAGCTCATGGCATATGAATAACTCCTGCCAAGTCGGGGGACCTGGATTCTTCCTGTAAGACCTTGAAGTCTTCCTGGGCTCCTGTCTGTGTTTTCCTGATATTCAATGGCTTCTTTTTTCATTTAACCGACAAGAACCTCATGCAGTAGGTGGATCTGGAGTTACCATACCTGTTTACAGATGGGGAAACTTAGGTTGTGATTTGGAAAGGCTGGGTTAGTTACCCACCATTACACAGCCAGAAAATGATGTGGCTCAAACACCAAGACCCAAATCTTGCTGACTGGCCCTGGCGTTCTTTATGGGGCATCATGCAACCCTCCTAAGCCAGCCAGACATGGCAAGGACAGAACAGAGGGTAGTGTGTGGTTAGAGTGCTTTCTGACCCATTTCCTGGCTATTGGAACTTGTGCAAGTCACTGTGCCTCAGCCTTTTCACCTGTAAAAGGGAATGCCAGTGGGAACTAACAGGTGAATAGTACCTGACAGTGTACTTTAGGTACTTGACAGTATAAATTAATCCTCAGTGGATTAAATTAAATAAGTACATTCTAATACCTCAGTGCCTGGCCACCATGAGTGCGTAATCAATACCAGCTATTATTGCCATTCTTTTAATTACCAATAATGGGCAAGCCTCTGGGAATGCCAAGCACACACCTTAGAACTGAGCTACATTTTGTCCCGTGGGATGAGGGGCTGCTGGAACTGATGCTAAGTTCCAGCCAGATAGACTTTTCTGACGGAGAGGGAAATAGAGCCAAATGGAGGAAGGTGAGTATCTGGACTAGACAGAGTGCATGTAGCTACACATTAGACCACCTGGAGTACTTGAAAAAACCACTTCCTTTGGGCCTCACCCCAGATGCATTAAAACAGAATCTCTGGTGAGTGACCCTGCATTAGTATTTCACTTTTTCTTTAATGGAGGTATAATTTACATGCAGAAACATGCACAAGTCACAACTGTTCATTGAGGTTTGACAATCAAGATATTGAACATTTCCATTACTCTATAAAGTTTCCTTGCTCCCCTTTCTAGTAAATTCCTCTCCTCTCTCCATTATCATTTTCTGACATCTATCACCATAAATCAGTTTTGTCTGCTACTAGATTTCCTGTAAATGGAATAATACAATATGTATATTCTGCATGTGTCTGGCTTATTTTGCTCCAGTTAATGTTTCTGAAATTCTTCCATGTTTTTTGCATATGTCAGTTCCTTTTTATTGCTGAGTGGTATTGATGGACATTTGGGTTGTTTCAAGCTCTTTGGCTATTATGAATAAAACTGCTATGAACATTCATGTACAAGTCTTTATGTTTTCATTGCTCTAGAGTAAATAACTAGGAGTGGGATTGAGTAAAATACACAGAATTAAAATTGCTGCGTCATAAGGTAGATGTGTGTTTAACCTTACAAAACACTGCCAAACAGTTCTCCAAAGTGATTGTACCATTTTATACTTTGACCAGCAATTTAGGAGACATCCATTTGCTCTACAGTCTCAAAAACATTTTTTTTGACAACAAAAAGACTGTTGTGGATTTTTTTGGTTTTAGCCATTCTAATGGATTATTGTTTTAATTTGCATTTCCCTGAGCACTAGTTATGCTGAGCATTGTGAAAAGTGCTTAGTGACCATTTGTATGTCTTCTTTTTGGCAGATTTTGAAAACGGTTTGTCTTTTGATTATTGATTTGTAGAAGTTCTTTATATTTCAGGATCAGTCCTTTGTTAGATATATTTTTTCCTTATTCAGTGGCTTGCCTAATCATTTTCTAAGTGCTGTCTTGAACAGAAAACTTCAATTTTGATGAAGTTTGATTTATCAATTTTTTTCTTCTATGATTTGTGCTTTTTGTCTCTGTCCAAGAAATCTTTGCCTGCCCTAAGTTCAGGAAGATAACTCCTATGCTTTCTTCTAGAATCTTTACAGTTCTGAGTTTTACATTTAGGTAGGTGTATGATCCACTTCAGTTTTTTTTGTTTGGAGTATCGTAGAGGTCGAGGTTCATTTTTTCCCATACAGTCCAGTTGTTCCAGCACAATCTTTAAAAAAATGGTTTTCTTTTCCTCTTTTCCCCATTGAATCGAACTGAATTGGTGCTTTGGTCATAAATCAGTTGGCTATATAAGTGTGAGTTTATTTCTGGCCTGTGTTTCTGTTTCTTTCATCTACTGTCTGTTCTTATGCAAGCACCACACTGCATTGGTTACATTGGCTTTATAGTAAGTCAGATGGAGTAAATCCTCCAACTTTGCTCTTTTCTTAAAAAAAAAAAATTGGGGCCATTCTACTTCCTTTGCATTTCCATATACATCTTAGAATCAGCTTGTCAATTTCTTAAAAAAAAATGTCTGCTGAAATTTTGGTAAGGATTGTGTTGAAGCTAAAGACCAATTTGGGGAGACAACTTGACTTTTCATCTTCTGATCAGTGGATATCTCTGTTTATTCTGGTCTTTTTCATTCCTTTCAGCAGTGTTTTGTAGTTTTCAGTGTAAAACTCTTGGGCATCTTTTGCTAGATTTATTCTTAGGTATTTGATGTTTATGCTATTTTAAATGCTATTGTTTTTGCTATTTCATTTTCCTATTTTTTGTTGCTATATATAGAAATACAATTAAGTTTTGCATATAGGGCTTGTATTGGTGAACTGACTTAATTCGTCTACTAGTTCTGGGTGTTAGTTTTGTTTTGGTGGATTCTATCTCTAAGGCCCTGCCATTCTTGACTTTCATGATAGAAATGGTTATAGGGCTTGTATTGAGAAGATGGGATGTGAAGGTTTGTGCTAAACAGTGTTTAACTTACTGTGTTTGGGCCCCCCCCAAACTCATTAAACACGAATCTTTGGGGGGTGGAGTGGGGTGGAGTAGGTGTGGCACCCAGTATTTTACAAATTTCCTCATGAGATTCTAGAAGTACAGTTGAGAACGCCTGATTTAGAAGGTATCTGAGAGCAGACCCGGGCCCAAAGGCCACCTTTGCCTGAGGGGATCAAGGCGGGAGGACCAAGGCACCGCGCGTCCCTGAGAGTGTCTGAGCCCAGGCCGAGGCATCCACCCCTGCCTTGCGAAAGGGCAAGCGGGGTCTGGGTTGCCTTCTGGGCCCAGACGAGTGGGAGGAGACCGCCGCCGCGCAGACAGGCGCCTCCAGCCTCACTCTTTCGATAAACACAGGGCAATAAATGCGGCCATCGCCGGGACTCACTGTCGCCTCCACTTCCCCCTGCGGACACACCTGTTCACAAGTCTCCCCCTCACTCCCCCGCGATAGCTCTGGAGACACCTGAGCGAGCCCCCACGCAGGTTTCACGCCCTCCCCCATTCTCCCGGGTGAGCCGATCTCACCGGCTGCAGAAGAGGAAACTCAGGCCCAAAGGAGTCAGGGATTCACGCGAGACCGGGCCCTCGTCCGACACTTTTTCCCATCGCCCCCTCCAGGTATAAAGAAATTAAAGAGGAGCTGGAGGAGCTGGACCACATCACAGAGCAGACGCTCTTCTACCTGTACAAATACAACTCCTCCATAACCCTCGTGGACCATCGCCGCGGTCGACGCGACCTCGGGGGAACCCTGCCACACCCCCTGCAGCTCCTGCGGGACCCGTCCGCGTCCCACGGGGTCCACAGCGCCCGCAGTGCGGCCTCCAGCATGCAGGACAACAACCCCCAAGTGAACAGGGAGGACTGGAAGATAGGCTTCCAGATGGTAAGGCCCCGCCCCCTGAGGCCCCGCCCACCGTCCGCCCGACAAAAGCCCCGCCCACTCGCTGCGGCCCGCCCGGCTCCGCCCACTCCCGGGCTCCGCTCCCTTTCCCCACTCCACCGCGGTTGCCTAGTGAGGTCAGGCGGGGTTGTGTAGGCCGGCTGGCAAAACAAACAAAACCCCCAAAACACTAGAAACAAAATGGAATAAAATAACATCTCTCCGTGTCCCTGGGTGAGGTCTCCTCGCTGGGGGCCCATGTGGGAGCGTTTAAGGGGCCCGGAGTCAAATCTGCTGTGGAAAATGCATCTTCCTGAATTCCAGCCCCTACTGGTGGGACTCATTTGGGACCCTCCACTATGGTTGGGAAACTCATTTGGGACCCTCCACTATCTTGGGGAATTGGGGTTCCGACGGTCTAAGGCAAAGTAGAAGGAGACAGTCAAAAGAAAGAATTAAAAAAATGTAAAAAAAATAAAAGGGAGCGTAATAAAAGGGAGAGTAGGAGAGGAAATGGGAGAGGAGCAGAGGGGAGGAGAAACCGAGGCCCCTCTTGGTGAGATGGGCTATTCTCCAGAAGTTCTAGTGCCAGCTCAGCTGCTGGGACAAACCTCCTAATCCCTCAGTCTTCCCATCAGTGAAATGGGGAGAAGAATCCTGCAGAAGCTGTATGAATGGCCAGCACCCCTGGTCTCCTCCCTGCCGGCCAATCCCTTAATTCTCATGCTGTCCCCGTCTTCCTTGCTTCTCGGGGCTGCTGTTGCTGTCTCACTTCTGTTTCCTGTTTCTTCCCCACTCCTGGCCCCCCGCCCCTTTCTATCAGTTCTCGGGACCCCAAACCACTCATTCCTGACCATCTGGCCTCTGTGTCCAGTGCAACCAGAACAAATCGGACTGCTTCTACCAGACATACTCGTCGGGAGTGGACGCGGTGAGGGAGTGGTACCGCTTCCACTATATCAACATCCTGTCGCGACTGCGGGACACCTCCCTCTCCCTGGAGGAGGATGCGCTGGCCAACTTCATCTTCGCCTGCCGCTTCAACCAGGTCTCCTGCAACCAGGCGTGAGTACTTCCTGCTTGGGTCCGTGCTCCCCAACAGCTCTCCTTCCCTGGGCCAGCCTTCCCTGGGCATGGGTGGGAACCAGGAAATGCTTATTGACCTCAGGTCCACACCTAGGCCAGGTGAGATCCCTCTGCAGACCTCTGCCCTCCCTCCACCCCTGGGTCTGTGTGGGGCTGTCTCATGTGGATGCCCTGGGAAACCTGGGGCTTGGGTCTGGCTTTGAGAACCAAGGGCTGGAAGTGTGGTTGTCTCCCTCCCTTCCTCCCTCCTTCCTTCCCTCCTTCCCTCCCTCCCTCCCTTTCTTCTTTTTCTTTTTTTCCCAGGAACAAGGCTCAAAAGGGCCAGGGAAGTCGGCTGTTTCCATAACTCCCCTTCCTCAGGGAGGCAGGCTGTAGTGGTGTGGAGGGAATAGCGCTGGTTCAAGGGACCAAACCTTAATTCCGGCTCTGGCCAGCTGTCACCTGCTTCTGTCCCCACCCCTTGCACACACACTCTGCCCAGGACATGGATTTTGTTCCTGTCTCTAGTCTTTCTGTTTGTTTGAGGACAGATGCTGCCAGCTGGGAAGTGAGACAGTCGCTCAACTCACACCAGCCAACAGTCTAATTGTTACCTTCCCACCTGCAGATCTCATCTGTTTTCATCTCGATCCTCCCATTTTCCCCCATGGTCCCATCTTCCCCATCAAAGCAAAGTCTTGGTCTTTGTAATCAAGTCAAAGCTCCTAAGCATGGCTTTCTCATCATCTCTGCCTCACCATCATCTCCCGGACCTTTCCTCCTCTCCCTATAATTTTTTTTTTTTAATAAGAGCTTTACCAAGATATAATTCACATTTCATAAAATTTACCCTTTTAATGTGTACAGCTTAGTAATTTCTAGTATATTGTCAAAGAAAAGAACAGCACCAGCCAATGTGAAACTGGGTGAGGATGATTTTATTCATAGCTTCCATGGTAGGGGGAGAGAGTAGAATTCCACTCCGTGGAAACAAAGGACAGCCAACTTTTTAAGGGCTTGGAGGATGGTGGTGGTGGGGGGTTGATCGCTGGAGTGGGCGAGTGATTTATTGAGGTTGCACTTAGGGCTACTTGCTTCTGAATGTTTTCCTTTGCAATAATTAGGCCACCTGGAGTCTGAAGGGCCTGGAGGGAGGAAGAAGGAGACAAGGATCTACCTAGTTAGGAGCCTTGCAGCTGCCCGGGTAGTGTAAAGGCAGAGGGGGATCATTTAACCTGGAGTTAGTAGGGAGAAGACTGTCCAAAGTGTAGGCAAGCTAAAGGGAAGTTAAGGCAGTTTTGGTAAATATTCACTGAGTTGTGCAACCATCACCACTATCTGATTTTCATCACCTATAAAAGAAATTCCCACCTATTAGCAGTCACTCCCCTCCCCCATTTCTCCTTCTCCTCCCAGCCCTGGGAATCCCTAATCTACTTCTTGTCTCTATGGATTTGCCTATTCTGGACAATTCATATGAATGGAATCCATATACTATGAGACCCTTTGTGACTGGCTTCTTTGACTTAGGATTTTTTTAATTGTTTTAAATCATTTTTATTGAGATATAGTCACATATCAAAGCATGTTTTCAAGGGTCCTCCATGCTGTAGCATGTATTGTTACTTCATTCCTTTTTATGGCCGAATAATATTCTAGTGTATGGATACATCACATTTTAAAATCCGTTCCTTAATTAATGGAAATTTGGGTTGTTTCCACTTTTTGGCTCTCATGAATAATTCTTCTGTGAATGTTCATGTATAAGGTTTTGTGTAGATATACGTTTTTAATTCTCTTGGGTTTATATCTAGGAGTGGAATGTCTGAGTCATGTGGTAATTTTACGTTTAACATTTTGAGGAACTGCCAAACTGTTTTCTGAAATGACTGCGTCATTTTACATTCCCACCAGCAGTGTATGGGTGCTCGGTTTCTCCACATCTTTGCCAGCACATGTTGTTGCCTATCTTTTTTTATTTTAGCCATCCTAGTGTCTCCCTATAAACTTAGTCAATTTCTATAGCTCTCATTATATATGTACTAGGCACTGTTGTGTTACTTAATCCTCACACTACCCCTGTAAGGTAGGTTCTATTATTATTCCCATTTTACAGATGAAGAAACTGAGTGTTTTAGTTTCTTAGGCTGCTTAAAGCAAATATCAGGAAATGGTTTAGCTTGAACAATGAGAATTTACTAGCTTACAGTTTTGAGGCTGAGAAAATATCCAACCTGAGGCATCATCAAGGCATTGCTTTCTTCCTGAAGACTGGCTGACAATGATCCTTGGCTCCTCTACCACATGGCAAGGGACACGTGGCATCTGCTGGCCTTTCCCTTCTTTTCCAGTTTTCCTTGCTTTTAGCTTCTTGCTTCCCTGGTTTCCTTTCTCTGTCTGAATTTCACTCACCTATAAAGGACTCAAGTAATAGGATTTAGACCCGTCCTGAATGAGGTGAGTCGTACCTTAACTGAAGTAGTCTTACCTACTTAAATGGATTTACACCTGCAGGAATGGATTAACTTTAAGAACATGTTTTTCTGGAATACATACAGCTTCAAACCACCACACTGAGGTACAGAGATTAAGTGACTTGTTTAGTCCCACAGCTAATACTTGTTAGAGCTGGAATTCGGATACATGTAGTTTAGTTTGGAGTCTGTGCTTTTAATCATCACATTATACTGCCTCTCATAGCAACTGTTTCAGTGTGCGTAATGTGTATCTCCTTCGATGTTTTTGCAAAACGTGTATTTAATTTACATAAATGACGCTGTGTTACATCTCATTTCACTATCTACTTTTTCCACTGAACTCTGTTTTGAAGGTCCGTCTAATCTGCTGCTCCCAGTGCTGCCTTCTGCCCCTGGTGTGCATCCTTCACATGCACCTGTCCGCTCTCAGGCCCTTCAGGTCTCCCTCTGCTCACTTCTGAAGCCTCTTCTTTGGCCACTCCCAGAACCCAGTAATCCTGACCTTTTAGCACTTCCTAGAATGCAGTATTTCACACTTCATGGGCAATGGGATATTCCAGATCATCTCCTTTCTCCTTGTACAGATAAGTAGAATGAGCTTAGAAACCATATGACTTGCTCAAGGCCGTACAGCTAGAACCCAGCTTCTGTACTCCTAGTCTCTGGCCAGTCTCCTCCCTCCTACTGCCTCTTCATTACTACCCTGTCTGTCACTGGCCAAAGCCCTGCCTCCCTCTTCTCCCTGCTCCCATCGTCAGCTCTAAGATGGAAGCATATTAGAACACAGATCCTTCTATGCCATGCGGGCTCCTGCTGCAACCCCATACAGCTTCCCTGGTTTCGAACCTGTGATTTGCTGTCAGATCCTCTTCCTACTGCAGCAGTGTTGCCTCTATAATTCCTTTCTCTCTGTTCTCAAACTCACCCCAGCCCAGCCTTGGCTCCACCAGTTTGAGACATGCTGATGCAAGAGGTCTTAGGAAAATGCCTTGCCTCATTCTTCCTCCCCACAGTTCCACACTCTTCACTGGCCTCCCCTTCTCCTGTAACTCTGTTCCTTTCCATCTCTTCATCTCATTCATTCATTCATTGAACAAATATTTATTAATGATCTCCTATAGGCCAAGAACTGTGCAATTAGCTGAGAGGATACTGAGAAGATACGGAGGTGCATGGGATGTGGCTCCTGTCCTCAAGTGGTTCACAATTCAATTAGGGAACCAAGACTTAGACACATGAGAAGTTAGGGACACTGCAAGAGTTTTCATAAGGCAACTGGAGAGGTCACAAGGCAGCATGCAAGTCAAGGCTAGGGAGGGCAGGTGGCCTGGTGGGAGGAGGGTTTGAGTCCCAGACTTATCATCTCTGGCTGTGACTTTGGGCTAGTTGCTTGACCTCCCTGGGCCTTAGCTTCCTTCTCTGTGATTGTGGGGATTATGCCTTAAAAGGCTCCCAGCAATTGTTCTGACACATTGTAGGTGATCAGGAAACAAATGGCCCTGGAAGGCACATGCCCTGTGTAAGTCCAAGGGAGTGGAGATTTTCCTCTGCCTCATCTTCCTGCAGCCCCTGATCCCCTGTACTTTTCTCTCTGACCTTGCTCTTTCTCTCTATGTAAGGAATTACTCTCATTTCCACCACCCCATGTATGGGAACTGCTACACTTTCAATGACAAGAACAATTCCAACCTCTGGATGTCTTCCCTGCCTGGGATCAGCAATGGTGAGCAAGTCCCCCTTCCTGCCACCCCCCACTTCTGCCTCAGCCGTCCTCACTTTCACTCACCTTGAGCATATATCCCCATGACGTGCCCATCTTGAGCCTGGAAAGTTCCTCTCTGTTCCTTCTCCCCATGGGTGCCATATAATCCATTCCAGACCCAATAGGAATCTTGTCCCAGTCCTTTTTTCTGCCTGTCCCCAGCCTCCAGCTAGGGGTTGCCCAGTCCACGTGTAGATCTTCCTGGCTATGCTCCTCTTGGTATGTTAGAGACTGGGCAGGGTGGATGGGCGGATTCCGTCCCCCAATTCTTCTCCAAGACCCTCCCTCTCCTTTGGCACCCCCAGGTCTGTCCCTGATGCTGCGCACAGAGCAGAATGGCTTCATCCCGCTGCTGTCCACGGTGTCTGGGGCCCGGGTCATGGTGCACGGGCAGGATGAACCGGCCTTTATGGATGATGGTGGCTTTAACTTGCGGCCTGGTGTGGAGACCTCCATCAGCATGAGGAAGGCAAGGGTGTTGAAGGGCACCTGGGAGGGGAGCCCCAGACTGGAGAGGCAGAGAGAAGGTGTATGGTAGGCGTTGAGCATGTGGAGGCCTTCAGGAGCAGAAATCAGGGGTGGGGGCTGGCAGAGTGGGCCTTGGTAAGTAAGGCCCTGGGGAGTGGGCTTTGGGTGGGAAGGGAATGAGAAAGGGTCAGGGGATGCTTCAGATCCCAGGGGATGCTTTGGGCCCAGTGTCCTTGATAAGAACACTGAGAGGGGTGTTGGGGGCTGCTGGGGGGATATGATTTGAGATGGTGAGGCAGAAAGGAGAGGCTGGCAGGGTGTGATATATACCCTGGGTCTGGGAGCCACTTTGTCTGGCCTCTGAACTCTGACCTCTTGATGTGTGGGGGTTCACAGGAAGCCCTGAACAGACTTGGGGGCAACTATGGTGATTGCACCCAAAGTGGCAGTGACATCCCTGTCAAGAACCTTTATGCTTCCAAGTACACGCAACAGGTGAGGCTTGACTTATTTCTGTGGCAGCCATCTCCCAGGCCTGCCCTAGAGGGTCCCTCAAGGGTGGAGGATGCTTGTGTGTGAGTTGCTCACGTGTGTGTGTGAAGTTGGAGGTACAGTGAGAATTGTTTGTCCTTCCCTGCCCTGGCCCTTGGAGCTGTGGAGGGACAAGGGAGGGGGTCCAGGTCAGCTCTGAGCCCCCTTTCCCTCCCCCTCCTCTTATCCAGGTGTGCATTCACTCCTGCTTCCAGGAGAGCATGATCCGGGAGTGTGGCTGTGCCTACATCTTCTACCCGCGGCCCCAGGGAGTAGAGTATTGTGACTACTGGAAGCACACCGCCTGGGGTGAGCCGCCAGGGCGCCCCTGCCCTCGGCATCCAACCCCAGGGCTTTCCCAGCAGCTCTTCAGGAAGACAGCCACCTCCCATGGGCCCTGACTAATTCTCCCTCTCACTCTTGATTTTTAACCCTTCTTCTCTGCCTCTCTGTTTTCCTCACACTCCTTTTTATCTCTGTTCCTCCCTTGCAGCCCACGCTCCCCGCCCCTCCTCTGTTTTGGCCTCTTTGTTTACAAAGAAATTGCCCTGTTTAAAAATAACCGTCAGCATAAGGAAGGAAGAGCACATGAGGGAAATTTCACAGGAAGAGGCAGCGATTCCAGCGGTTCCACACACTGTGAGGTTTCGGCGCACGCTCTGCCCCTTGGGCTGCCAAGCAGGGATGGCTATTGCTACCATCCTACCCCGCCTTTGGGCGTGGTCTACAAGATGGGGATCTGGGGGACAACATAACTCACCGGGGTGCAGGAAGAAGGCATTAGAAGTTGTATTTATTCACCTCATTCCTTAACGTGTTTTTTTTTTTATTCCTTAACATTTTACATTTCATGTGTGTTTTATTACAATGATACATACATTCAGTAGTACAGGTATGTGATTTATAAATCAAATACCTATCTTGGAGGTGCCGCTTAAAATTTTTTTCTTTAGCCTATGGAGGGCACAATCAAACCAGTTGGGAGAGCACTGGAATCTCCTCCTTATTTCTGATTTAGAGTAGAGAAATCCCTTTTCCTTTCTGCTTCGGTTGAGTTACTCAGCAGGGAAGGCACGTAATAGGCAGCTGCGAGAAAAGGAAAATCCCCGAGGAGAATATACAGAAGCCCCGAGGGTTTACATTCCTGGCGCACAGGGTCTTCTCACGCAGCCAGAGGTGGCCTGGACTGCTGCAGCTGACCAGTCCTCCCGCAGCTCCTCCTCTCTGGCCTCCCCGCCGACGGAGTGGGTGGGCTAGTGGGCACCTCTCAGGAGATGTGGTGAGGGTGCTTCAGGCCCGGAGGGCTCTCAGCTATCTCCCTCCCAAAGGATCATTTCAGCCCAGAGTTTAGTGTCCATCCCCATCTCGCTTCTGCCTGCCCCCTCTCTTCCCCGGGTCTGCTCTGGCACTGCTCGTTCCCCCTGCCTGGACTTTCCAGTCACTGCCTCCTGGCTTCCTGTCTCGCTGACCTTGGAGGATCTGAGCACATCAGAACTGGAGGGAAACTCAGAGGCCGTCCTGCCTCACCTTCTCTTTTCTCAGATGAGCAAACCGAAGCCCCGAGGCAGGTCGTGATGTCCCAGAACTCCCAGCCGCAGTATGCTCCATGCCCCTGCCCCCTGAACAGTTATTTCTAAGTTGTGAGTTTGAAGAAGATCGTGAGAAAAAAATAATGATTATGGGGAAGCTGGGCAGACTAGGGAGAGGACCTGTGGCTGAAAACAAGGGTTTCCTAAGGATGGCTTACTCTCCAGGGCAAAGGGCCCTGCTGCTCCCCATTCTTCCCAACTATAGGTCCCCAACACCCATAGATGGAGGGATTTGGGTCAGCAGTGAGGAAGGACTTCCGGACTGGGGGAGATGTAAGAAGGAGGCCCGGTGACTAAAAGTAGCAAGAATGATAACATAACCTTACCTAGAACTTGGAAGATGGGGGAGGGGTCTAGAATCCCATTCTTTTTTTTTTTCATAACAGCTTTACTGAGATATAATTCATGTAGCATACAATTCACCCATTTTGAGTGTACAATTCAGTCGTTTTTAATATATCCACAGACTTGTGTATCCATCACCACAATTGATTTTAGAACATTTGCATCACGTCCCAAAGAAAACCTGTACCTAGTAGCAGTCATCTCCCAACTTCCCCTTTTCCCCAGCCCTAGGCAACCAATGACCAATCTACTTTCTGTCTCTCTACTTTTGCCTGTTCTGGACATTTCATATAATTTCAGTCCTTGTGTCTCTGGCTTCTTTCAGTTAGCATAATGCTTTCAAGGTTCACCCAGGTTGTAGCATATATCAGTACCCCATTCCTTTTCCTAGCTGAATAATATTCCACTGTATAAGTATCCTTATTTCATTTTTCCATTTATCAGTTGAGGGACATTTGGGTTTCTACTTGTTGGCTATTCAGAATAATGCTGTTATGGACATTTTTGTACAAGTTTTTGCATGTACATATTTTCATTTCTCTTGGGTATATACCTAGGAGTGGAATTGCTGAGTCACATGGTAACTCTATGTTTAACCTTTTTAGGGACTGCCAGACTGTTTTCCAAAGTGGCTGCACCATTTTATACTCCTTTATTCTCTGTCTTTTTTATTATAGCCATTCTAGAAGGTGTGAAGTGGTATCTTGTGGTTTAATCGCATTTTTCTTTTTGACTTTTAAATTTTTGTTCATATCCTCCACATTTTTACATGGGTGTATCCCGTGGTTTTGTTTTTCTCAACTTAGCTTAATTTCTTAAGCATTTTTTTGGTGCTGCCACTTAGTACACACTGCTCTTGGGCAGTGGGTGTCCAGGGATCTGTAAAACCAGAGGAGACCTCTAGGGTGTGGGGGGAGAAGTTGTGGAGCCCATGGGAAATGGGGGTCCTCTCTGCCCCACAGGCTACTGCTACTATAAGCTCCAGGTTGCCTTCTCCTCCGACCGCCTGGGCTGTTTCACCAAGTGCCGGAAGCCATGCAGGTGAGTGCCCCTCCCCCAGCTGCCTGCCTGCCTGGGTAGATACGGGGTACCCTACTCCAGCCCTGAGCACCTCTCTCCACCCCCAGTGTGACCAGCTACCATCTCTCTGCCGGTTACTCACGATGGCCCTCAGTGACCTCCCAGGTAAAGTGGGGAAGGGAGGTATATGGGAGCATGTGTGTGCACCTGCGTGAATGTGCGTGAGTGTAATGCTGTGGGCCTCTTTGGGGCCACATGTGTGAGGGGTGAGTTTGATCCAACCCCCAACTCAGTAAGCCTGAAGAGCTTACTGGGGTGGCCCTGCTGATGCTCGGGTTCCTTCCCAGGACTGGGTCTTCCAGATGCTCTCCCGACAGAACAATTACACCGTCAACAACAAAAGGTCAGTCCTGCCCCGGTCCCAGCCCCAGGAGAGGAATCCTTGGGACAAAGAACAGATCAGGGAAGAGCAATTAATACATTGATTGGAGGAGGGTGTTTGTGAGGGCACCAGAAGTGAGTCCTCTTCCATTTCTTCCCTCTTCAACCCCACTCTGAAGAACTGGAGTTGCCAAACTCAACATCTTCTTCAAGGAGCTGAACTACAAAACCAATTCTGAGTCTCCCTCTGTCACAGTATGTCCTGGCTCACTGAGCCTGTGGTTCTCTTGGGGTTCCTAGCTGGGTGGCTGTCAGGGAAAACAAGGGGTTTCCTCTCCGGGCCTTGAAGGTAGGGGGCCAAAGGAAAGAGGAGATGGGGGTCAAGGTTGAGGTTGAATGGGTTGGAAGAAGGGGAGCTCGGGCTGGGGGGTGGGTGTGAGGGAGGGGGTTGCCAGATGATGGGGAGCAGGTCCTTGTGACAAGCCCCAGTTTCAGTTGCCCCTGACTGTGGCCCAGTTATCCATTTCCCCTGGGTGACACCAACCAGGACTGTGTGCTCCCAAGGGAGAGGAACTGAGGCAGGGGGCCCCGGGAGGGGTAGGGGGAGGCTGAGTGGGGTGGGTGGGGTCCTGAGGGATGAAGGGTGATGTCTGGGTAAGGAAGGGGCTGTGGGAGTGGGGTGCAGCTCCTCTGCCAGAGCCCACCCAGGGGCCTCTGCCCCCTGGTCAGCGTGCCTCTCTCCCTTGCAGATGGTCACCCTCCTGTCCAACCTGGGCAGCCAGTGGAGCCTGTGGTTTGGCTCCTCGGTGCTGTCGGTGGTGGAGATGGCTGAGCTGATCTTTGACCTCCTGGTCATCACGTGCCTCATGCTGCTGCGGAGGTTCCGGAGCCGATACTGGTCCCCAGGCCGAGGGAGCAGGGGTGCTCAGGAGGTGGCCTGCACACCGGCTCCATCTCCCCCCTCCTGCATCTGCCCCCAGCCCGCGTCCCCGTCCTCATCCCAGCCTGGTCCTGCCACCTCCCCTCCACCTGCCTACGCCACCCTAGGCCCCCCTCCATCTCTAGCAGGTTCGGCAGGGACCAGCTCCTCTGCCCATACCCTGGGGGAGCCCTGAGAAGCAGAAAAGTGCCCCCCACAATGCAGGCACTCCCTTGGCAGGATTAAAGGATGTTTGGGGTCCTCTCAGAGCTGCCCACCTGCATTTGGCATGGGGGACAGAAGCAGGATGGGTAAGGGGCTCAGGAAGTTGCCCAGAGAACAGGGGCCAACAAGGCAGCCCAGAATTGCCCTGGCTCCTGCCCTGTCCCCACTGCCCGTACCTCTAGAGCACTCAGCTTTCCCCACCCAAGTGTAGACAAGTCTCCTTTTCCTTTGGAGTAGCCAAGCCAAACTTGGAGCTTTGACAAGGAATTTTCCTAGGAAACGTCTGAAGGCCAGAACAAAACACAGACAAGGGCACACAAATGCATGCACAGGTTTCTCACCCCAAGATGACTGCTGCCAGCCCCACATTGGCCCGTCCACACTGCTTTCAGTGAAAAACATGTCTGCTCTGCTTCTTGAACTTGGGTGGGGAACCCCACCCGAAAGCCCCCTTTGTTAGTTTTTGGGCAATTCCCCTTCCCTGACTCCCTAGGGCAGATCCTGGAGCAGACCAGTGTGGTGAAGTCTTGGCCATGCTCGGTCAGCTAAGGATACTTCCCGCCCCATGCCCCCCAGGGCTGCCCCCCAGTGCCTCTGCCTGTGTCCTACACAGCTCTGCATGTTTGCTCAAACTGGTTCCTCTGCCTGGAAGCTTCTTCCACTTTCTGCTGGAGAACTCCTATGCATCCCTTAGAGCCCTGCTGAGATGCTACCACTTCTGTGAAGGCTTCTGCTTTAGCTGGTCTTCCCCAGAACGGATCACTTCCCTCTCTCCTGGGCTCCCATGACACATGGTAACATTTATTGGATGTGTCATATTATACATTCTTGTTCATGTGTGTCCGCCTCCCCAGCTAGACTGGGAGGGAGCTCCTTGTGTCTGGACTGAGTGTTGTTCGTTTATGTATGGTCAGGGCCTAGCCCAGTGTCCCACTTGGGGCAAGTAGGAGGAACTCAATAAACGTTGCCTAAAAGGATGGCTGGAGAGCTGGATGGGGGTGCTAGGGAGGGGGAGGGTGGAAATTCAAGTCCCTGGGCCACTGCCCATGCTCCCAGGCGGACCCCGGGAGGGATGGGACAGCCTTCTATGCCTCTTAGCTTCACTGTGGAAGAGTGAGCTCTCCTACTGGCTCTGCAGGGCTGCACCTCCGTGGGCATTGCCGAGCATCTGTTATGTCCCCATCACTGCGTTAAGGTGGAAGCGGGGAGACATGGAGCCTCCCTTCAGAGGACCCACTACACAGGGGTTGAGGAGACTTGCCACCGTCCGGTGTCTGAACCTCCTTTCCCTTCTCAGCTTTTGTGACCATCATTAATTCTCTGCCTCCGTGTGCTGAGTCCACTCACCACCCAGCTGCAACCCACTGTCCTCACCTGCCCACTTCCCCATCCCCTGCCAAGTTCTGATGGAGCAGATGAGACGCAGTGTGTTTCTTCTGGAACCTCAAAGCTTTGCATATTCTTATTCTCACATCACCACAGAGAGGGGAGCAGAGGGAATCCTCTCAGCTTTATCAAAGGAGAAATTGAGGTCTGGGGAGAGGCTGTGTGGCAATTCCAGTTTTCTGACCCCCTGTTCCCCACCTCCACCACCACCCCAGTCCTGGACCCCAGAACCCACACTTCCTCATCATCTTTGGGGATACCTCCCCACCGGCCTTGGGCTTATTCCCTTGACCACAGTCTTCTTGCTTGAGGAGCTGCTGGCCAAACTGAATCTTAGGGAAGGGGAGAAGGGAATGGGAGAGGCAGCCCGCAGGTAGAGAGGGTGATGATGGGGAAGTGATGTGGCCAGTTCAGACTTCCCTTTCCCAGACTCAAGCTGACAAGGGGAAATCGTGGCGTCACAACGGTCTTCTCTGGCAGAGCCCTCAGGTTCAGTGGCTGCCTTAGCCACAGCCTTGGCCTCAGCCTTGCCTCACCCCGCGCCATGCCCTCACCCTCACCTCCTGCTCCCCTGGCTCAGGTGGGCAGGCCCTGCTGGGCAAAGCTGGGCTGATTATGGACAACTGCAAATAGCTTCTACTCTCCTATGCTGAGTGTCCCCTTGTCTGCCTTCATGTCCACCCTGGGGTGCCCCCTTATCTCTGTCTTTTATCTGTGGGCTACTCCTGAGAATCAGAGCATTAGAGAAGAAAGGGTTTAAGTTGGCCCAGCCCAATGGCCTCCTTTTCCATGTGGGGCTTAGCAGGTGAAGTGACTTGCCCAAGGCCACTCAGCTCATTCTTGCAGAAGCAGCAGGAACCCAGGTCTCCTTCTAGGACCCAGACTGCCTCCTTGTGACGTGGAGTCTGAGTAGCAGGACTGGGGTTAGAATCCATGTCACCCGGACTTGGAGTCCAAGGCCCTTCTGAGCACTCTGCTGCTGTGGGTGAAGTGTGTGTATGTGTGCACACATGCACGCATGTGTGTGTGTGCGTGTGTGTGTGTGTGAGAGAGAGGGAGAGTGAGACGTGTTGGGGAAGGGGAATCTTCTGGATCCTCTTCTCTGCCCCTCTCCTGCTTCTCCACCTCTTTTCTCATCACCATTATTTTTCTTCCCCTGGAGGGATTATGGTCTTATTCTCACTTCTTCCATGAGGCTAGTTAGCTTTTCATATTCCTAGATTCACCCACCTTTTAAAAATATTTTTTAAACTGCAAATTTTATTGAGATGTATATCATATAATCCATCCAAAATGTTGTATTTTTTAAACAGAATTTACTGGACAAATTAATGCCAAATTCCTTGAAACTCTTAAACTTATTGGGTAAATAAGCTTTTCTTCTAAACAAAGAAAGCAATGCTCCATTTGTGCCAGACTATGTGTAAAGGCTTTGGTGGTTTGCACAGACTATTAAAAATACTTCATAACATTAAAAAATAGGTAGATTGTAGTTATTAATTATTAATACAAAGCATTAATATTACTACCACTTACTGAGTGCTTATAATCACAAACACTTGCTAAACATTCTAAGTGCATTTCATTATCAGACCCGTTTTTTAGATCTTAGATGAAGAGCCTGAGACTATCCTCTCTTCCTCAGGTTGGAAACCAGGCACTTGACCCCAGCACTTTATTCTAATAACTGTGCTTCTTCAAGAGCCCTGCTGTGGGCCCCTCAGGCCTTACTTGGGGCCCCCCATGTGTTGTGGAGTTGAGCCCCCACCCGAGAGCCCAGCGTCAACTCTCCAGTTCTCCAAAAGCAGCAGGTTGGGGGTGGAGTGAAGACCCCTCCCCCAGCAGGGGGTACACCCAAGCACCCTTCTCGTCTACTGAGATTCTGCAGCTGGGAGGCTAGAAGAGCCAGGGAAGGTGCTTTTGGGTGGGGCTCAGCTGGTGGGTCAAAGGGAGAAGGGACCTGGAGCTGGTATTCCAAGCCGCAGAGTCCTAGGACCTCAATCCTCTCTGCTCTCCTGACACATCTAGTAGCCCGAGTAGATGGGGGACCTTGCACCCCATATAGGGAACATTGTTGTGTGGGCGAATATTGTACCTCTGTTGTGGAATTCACTCAGGAGATATCCCTCTTAAATGGGGAGGGGGCATAAAATACCCAAAGAATCAGGTGTGGGGTCTTACTCCAAGCGACAGAGAGGAAAGGAACTGTGTGTCTACCTAGCCAAAAGAGCCCTGGGACTAGGGTTAGGGAATACACTGTGTGTCTCCAGGCCTCAGTTATCTCATCTATAAAATGGGGTTCCAGCAGATTATCTCTAAGCTCAATTTTGATTGATCTATCAGTATACAGGAAAGGGCACTGGGGATGCATTAGTAATACCTGGTTGTGATATCTGTACTCTTCATAGCATTTTCACCGACATGGGCTCAGGAATCCTCACAACACTCCTCTCCCTGGTAGGTGGGCCAGACAGTGTTAACCCCATTTAGCAGATGGGGAGCAGGGCTCAGTGGGGGTCTTTCCTGGGTTGCACAATGGGTTGGTTGCAGAGCTGGGACCAGCAGCTGGGAGACCTGACCTGGCAGAGGCTGGATGACAGCCAGAGTGGGGGTCTCAGGGCCCCAGGAGGGGCATAAAATTGGGGCTAGGATTTACTCTGGGGTTTGGATTGGAGGAGTTAATTCCCCAGAAAGTGGGAGATCAGGGTGTCAGTAGGGATCTCTAAGTGAAAAGGGAGTGTTACTAAAGAACACCGAGTACTTAACAAGTGTCAGACACTTTTTCTGTCCGGTATCAATAAATCCTGACAGCAACCCTGTGGGATAGATTATCTTCATTTTGCAAACTGGGAAACAGGCTCAGAGAGGGGTTAGGTTACCTGCCCAAGACCACCCAGCAAAAAAGTGGAGAATTCTGTATTGGAACCCAGTGACTCTGACTTCAAAGACCCCAGGTCCTTCTGACCCATTTGGGGGTGGGAGTGGGGAGGGAGCAGCTTGTTGCACTTTTGTGTCCCCTGGGAGTAGTCAGATTGGTGGGCTGGGGGCACCAGGCAGCTGGATCCGGGACTCGGGGTGTCTGGCTGGGCTACAAAGGGTTAAAGAACCGTCACCTCCCCCCTCCCGCCTGCTCCCCAGGCTCTTCCTGTCCCTGTTGCAACACCCGCCTCCGCCAGCCTCCCTTCCCCTCCCACCTCCTCGCCTCTCCTCTGGCTTCAACTTTCTCGGAGCTCTCCGGACTCAGGCTCCAGTTCTGGCCTTCGTCGTCCGAGGTCCCCGGGCCCGTGCCCTGATCACCACCCTGGAGCCCCAACCTTCAGCCGCCCCCACCCAAGACCCCAGCTCCACCTGGGACAGCGCGGATCTCGAAGACCCGGGGACACTGCTGCCGCCTCTGCCACTGCCGCTGCCTTGAGCCCTGATGGGGGAGTGAGAGGCCACAGCTGGCCGGACATGGGCCTCCCCACCGTGCCTGGCCTGCAGCCACTGGTGAGCCCAGGGGAGCAGGGAGGAACAGGCCGACTTGAGTGGAGCGTGGGATGGAGGTGGGTGGGAGAATATATGGGGTCGGGGCGCCGCCGGGCAAGTGGGCCCTTCCCTGTAGGGGACCGAGATTTTTCGGGGTTTTGGCCTGGCCCTGACCTCAGGCCTGCATGGCCCCAACTCCGGACACGGTCAGAAGTTCAGATTTCCCCACTGATCCACCTCTGAGGGGAGGGTCCTGGCCGGGGCAGGAGGATTCAAGGAATCCGTGAAGTTTGAAAGGGAGAGAGTAAAAAGGAGTCCTGGTCCCTGACAGTCAAGGAAGTCAAAGATGGGACTGGGGGTGTCTGGGAGTGGGGAGCAGGTGCTAGGCAAAGGGTGGGGCAGATTTACTGGGGAAAGAAAATGAGTGGGAGAAGGAAGGTCAGTCCTTCCAAGAGTCCGGATGATTCAGAACCCTGTCCCTCTGGTCAGCAGGCTGGCCGGGGAGTGCGGTGGGCTCTGGGAGGTGAGGATGCTGGTGGAACTTGGCTGAGCAAACCCTGTTAGACATCTGGAGTTGGATGGCTGGCGAAGTGGGGAAACTGAGTCCAAGAGAGGGGTAGGCTTGGGATGGTACCTCTTGGGTGGCATTTGGGAGTGGAGCAGGACAACCAAGTGAAGGGGAACCATGATGCGTGCCCGCCCCGGAACAGTTCCCCCACTTGGCCTCTTTGGACCGGCTTCCACCGGGTCAGTGTCCCTGTCCCTGCCTTCGTGGCAGCCCCTCCCCACAGACCTCAACTGCTATCCTTTGGTTTCTTATTCTATGGCTCAGATTGGGGAAGTTGGTAGAAAGTTGTTTTCGTCACTGGAAAATGTCCCTTTCTCTTCCCTCCTCCTTGTTTCAGTGTATCCTTGACCCTCTCTCCATGGAGCTGTGGCTTTCCCATCCAAGCCGGTGGGTTTTCCCTGCCTGTGCCAGCCAACACTCACCTTTCTCCCGGGCCCTGCCCTTCTGTGGTGGGCTGCTGGCTCCCCCACCTCCCCTCTCCTCAGTTTCTCTCCCAACCATTCTTTCCTTTACTGCTGGTCTCCCCTTCTCAGGGTCTTCTTTTGGAAACCCTTTTATCTCCACTTCCATCTTGCCACCCTTATTCTCTGATCTGATCCCACCTTTCCAAACCCTAGCTTCCCTTCCCTCTCTGCCGTCTCCCCCCAGGCACTGCTGCCACCAAGCTGCCCTCCCATGGTTCTTCCCTGCTCCCCCTACCCCGGGATTCCAGTCCTGGCTCCCCTGTGTAATAGCTACAAAGAGCCCCATGAACTTGAGCAGGTCGCTTAACCTCTCCTTGCCTTAGTGTCTTTATCTGTAAAATGGACATAATATTCCTTACCTTATGGTGTTTTTTAAATTTAAAAATTCTACTGTGGTAACATGCAGTTTGCCTTTTTAATCGTTTTTGAACTCATGATTCCAGTGACACTAATTAAATTTACAATGTTGTGCTACCTTCACCATCATGGTGCTGTTTTGAAGATTAACTACATCCATACATAAGTACTTTTTCAATTTATTAAGTGCCTACTCTGTGCTAGGTGCTGGCGTTAGGGCAGCAAATGAAATCCCTGCCCCCCTGGCACTTACATTCTAATAGAAGGATGGGGGATAGCAAATAGAAAGCACTCAGTAAGCATTAGCTTTTATATTGTTATTATAGAAAGTATTAGTAGTAATTACTCTGTGGCCACCTGCGTTGAGAAAACAGAGGGTAAATGTAGTCTGAACAGGTAAAGGAAAGTGCCTAGGAGCTGGGGCTGGTCCAGCCCAGGTGGGGGTGGATGGTTGTGGAAAGGAGCCAGGCCTGGGGCTAAGCAAGGCCTGGGGCTAAGCAAGGCCTGGGTGAGGCTGTCCTGGATCTTCTGGATGTCTCACCATTCACTGGAACTCGGGGCCCCCAGTGAGGGCAGGGGAGTGGGAAGGATGCTAGGGAGAGCCTGACAAAGCAAATGGGAGGCTGATCCCTGCTCTCAAAGAGCTGATAGCCTAGAAGCAGGACCACTTACAGCCCCCAAAAAGAGATCTTAGAACCATCTGGAGGAAAACAGCCACAAAAGCATTGTGATGGAGTGCCTGGGATGGCAGAACCTGGGAGGGAATCTGTCCAGCTGCCCCTTATTTATTTATTTATTTTTGGCAGATCTCAGCTCCAGGGAAATCTGTGCACTTCCCCTGGCTGATTCGGGTGCCCTTGGCCACCCCCACTCCCCCCTCAGTGCTCCCCTAGATCCCAGGCTTACAGTCCACTTGTTTCTGAGCCAGTGGAGAGCTCAGCATGGGCTCTGTGCAGTCGTCTCATGCAATCGTCTCAGCATCCTCGGCACCAGTGCAGAGCTTGAATATTTGTTGAATGAATTAAGAAACAAGGGGTTGGTCAGATGGGAGGAGGGAAGGAAAGCCTCGTAGAAATAGTGGATTTGGAGCTGACTTTTGAAGTCTCTGATTGGCAGGGCAGGCAGAAAGAAGGGAGGCAGAGCAGTAGGGAGACTGGTTTGAGGGAGGGTGAAGGAATGCACACGTGGGATTTTGTGTTGGGGGCACGGCGGAGGTGGGAAGCCTTGGCTGGAGTGGCAGGACTGCACTGAGGAACAGTGAGATACAAGAATGGAAAAATAGGAGGGGGTAAGGGAAGGGATGCAGGAAGACTCTTGAGTATGTTCCCAGGTGGAGGAATTTATTCATGCATCCATTCATTCCGAAAATATTCTTTGAGGGCCCCCTCTGAGCAGGGACTGTGTTCAGAATAGAAGGGAGATGTCACTGCAAGGACTTGAGCAGGCAAGGGGGTGACTCAATGGAAACCATGTTTGAGGGCAGGCCCTGGAGAGGAAGATTCACACACATGTGGGTGCAAGTGGAAGCCTGAATGCAGATAAGAGAGTGTGTGGGATGGATTGGAGCAGGGAAGAGGCTGGCTGCTGGGCCATTGCTGGAAGACAGTTGCAACAGTCCAGGTGGGAGGAAAGCCCTGAGAGGAAGACAAGAGGGATGGGTGAGGTAAACAGGACAGACTGGATGGCAGCGGTGGGGTGAGGGGCCTCAGGAGACAGGGGTGAACAGGCTCTTGGCCGTGTGATATTTGCTCTTTGAAGAATTGTTTGGGGGCACTGTAAAGGTCAGGGAAGTAGCCAAGTGGAAGTGTGACTCTAAAAGGCTAGAGCTGAGGTTCTCAAGCTTTTTTCTGCCTCTGCATCGTCCGTCTGTGCTGCCTTCACTCCTGAGTGATTCTCAAAAGGGGAGGAGCGGGCATCAGAAGGTCCAGGACGGTGTGTGGGTTGGGGCGGTTAGGAGGGATGGTTTGAAAACTCTTCTCTGGAGATAAATATATTCCTAAAGATGGGCACCTTCTCTTCACCTCCCTCTTTGGGCGTCTCTGGCTGACTGGAGTTGAGGACAGACCAACCTGTAGATCAGGATTCATATTTATTTTGTTTCTGTAGCTCTGGAGGACAGATTCTGGATGCTGAGGGAGATGCCAAGGAAGATAAGACACTGTTTGACCAAGTCCCTCTCTCATCTCTCATCCAACAGGGTTTCTGGTCTACTTGGGGAGATCACATCAACTTGCCCGAGATAACCATATCATGATAAGAGCCCAAAGCAGATATAGTTAATTCATGCTATTCAAGTTCACAGGAGCTGAGCATCTGAATGAGCTTGGGTGGGGAAATGTCACTGACAGAGGGCGTCGGGGGAGGGAGCCTGTGGGGGAGGAGTGTCATGAGCTCCCCAAAGATTTTGACATTAAATGAACAGACGGATCTTAATTTAATGAGCAAATTAATAGGCGGAGAGGGCACAGCTAGGCAGGTCGGCGTGAGGTGGGCGGCTCAGGACTAGACCACAGCATTGTTCTTAGCTTCTCTGTCCCCCTCTGCAGCCCCAGCACTCTGTGGCCCCAGCACGGGAAGTCACTCTTCAATGTCTCCCCAGGCGGAAATTGTGGGGGTGTTGGAGGGGTGTCGGGCCACCCCCTCAACTGTCTCCACAGGCACCTCCCAGCTTCCTGTGCTTTTTCAGCTCCAGGCAACAGGCACCCAGCCAAGCTGGGTGCACAGAGCTCGCCTCTGGTTTCTGCTGTTTTGCTTCTAGATGCTGCCCCCTCAGCAACTGCCAAGGGCTGGGCTCATTGGAGCCAGCTGGTACCAAAAAATGGTGCCCTGGCTCTTCAGGGTTGGAGTAGGGCAACCGATGGCCGGGTAGGGCATCGCTGGGGACCACGGGAGCCCAGGGGAATAATGTTGGTTCTGTCTTACATCCTTTCCTGCTTGCCCCCTCATTCTTGGAAGTGGGTGTTCAGGGCTCTGGAGTTTTCCTTGAGCTGCCAGTGGGCTTGGGGGAGGGGCTGTAGAGACTCTGGCCTTATTTCCTAAGGATTGTCTGAGGACCCCAGGGAGGTTCCCAACTCCACACAACTGGCCAGAGCCACGCAGGCTGTGGGAATACAGTGAACTTGGGGTGGAAGGGCAGCCTCGCTTTGCTGCCTGCTCCAACTGGGGAGTGTCAGGGGGCTCCAGTCAGAGCCCAGGGAATGGGTTTATCTGAAGGAGACTTGAACTGGGAGGAGGAATGAGGACAGGGCCAAGTCTAAAGGAAGGATGCTGAGGGTGAGAGAGAGCCCAGTGGATCTCAGGGAGGCGTGGGTATGACCTGATGGGAGGAAGCCAGGGGTTGAGGGAGACTTCCCTTTGGGATAGAATGGGGGAGAGGGAGCCATTTCCTGAAATAAGTGGGCCAAGTAGAACAGAGTCCACTGCTTGACTCTGTTGGGAGGCGGGGGGAGGAGAGGGGTCTCTGAGTGGGGTTAGGAGGCATCTGATCCCCAGAGGAGAAAGGGATCAGATGGGGTCCCAACTGCTGGCTGGTCTCTTTCTGCTGACTCATGACCCTTGAGGACCTGGGGAAGCTGCTAGTTCCCTCTCTTCTCCCTTCTATCCCCTCCCTCCCCCTGGCCTGAGTCACAGGGGTGGAGCTGCTGGGAAAAGATTTTCCTTTCCCGGATCTGACTTAACCCCCCAGGTGCTGGAGAGGAGAGTAACATGTGGCCTGAGAAAGGCTCTCTCCATCTCCCTCCAGGGAGGCCCATTCCTCCCAAGCCAGAGTCACCCCAAAAAGCCCACCCAAGGCTGTCCCGGGACTGGAGCGTCCTGGTTCTTCTTCTCTGCTCTGGCTCTGCCATTTGGCTTTGCTTCAAGCCCCCAAAGCGCTGGTGATCTTCTTGGGGGAAAGGAACCACGACTTTCAGGATTGGGAAGTTCTTCCCATCACCACTCCTAACGCTTCCTGTTGCCTTGGAAGCCCCAGGCCAGCTCTCAGGATTGCCAGCAGTGGTGGAGCTGGCCAGGGAAGGTTGTTGCCCTCCAAGCAGGGGAACCCGCCCCATAGGGGTTGCTGCTGTGTTTCTGAGTGCGGCTTCCCCTGTTTGGGGCAGAGGCGCGGGCTTCCGGGCGCGCACAACCGCAGCATCTCCCTGCGGCCCGGTGACTCAGGTGTGCCCAGCCCCTCGATGTAGGGCTGAACCTCCTTTCCCGGGCTGCAGTCTGTGATCTGATTAGTCTGTGGCTCTCCAACATTTAACATAGTTTGAGGTCATCCTCTTATCTTTACATAAGGTGGCTCTTGCAGCAGAGAAAAAAAATCAAGGCCTGGAGAACACCAGAGAGAAGCTGGTTGGAGATCAAAGAGCAAAGTCTGAGCTGGAGCTCAACACTGGCTCCTGGTTTCCAAACAATCATACATAAAATACAGGACTCCCCTATACCACCCTATGATTAACACCTTGCATTGTTAAGGAATATTTGTTACGATTGATGACAGCACATTTTAATAATTATACTATTAACTGTAGCCCATGGTTTAACTTAGGGTTCACTGTATTGTGCAGTTCCATGGATTTTTTAATTTTTATTTTCATTCTGTTACCATCTCTACAATCTAACATTTTCCCTTTTAACCATGTTCAGATATATATTTCAGTGCTGTTAATTATGTTCACAATGTTAAAGAACTTTTTACTGGCCCAATGTAATGTGGGAAAGTACACAGATCCTAACTGCTCAAAACAAACACACCATGAACCCAGCACTCAGATGGAGAAACAGCACCCCAATCTTTAGGGCTGCTTGTTGAAAGGAAGGGCCACCATCGAGGCAACCTATCAGTTCCCAATAAAACAAAAAACAAAAAACGAAAACACTTCTTGAGTCCTCGTCCTGTGTCCAGCACCGCTGGTTGTTATGGGGAACTCAGAATAAGGACAAAATATTGTCCAGGTCTGGGGCCTGGAAGAACAAAAGATTTGCACACAGGACAAGCAGGGAAAAAATTAGGCACTAGATTGTACACTGCCAATTTCAAAGTTTGGAGGAAGAACAGGGAGTGTGAGTGGGGGGCGGGGGGCCTGGGCAGACTGTCTCGCCGAGCAGGACTTGAGCTGGGGAAGTTTTCCGCTCGCTGCCTCCAAGGCGCCCGGCCCTGCTTTTCCTGATGGACTACATGATTCTTCCCCAGGTGCTCCTGGCCCTGTTGGTGGGAATAGCCCCCTCAGAGGTTATCGGACTGGTCCCTCCCCTCCGGGACCGAGAGAAGAGAGACAGTCTGTGTCCCCAGGGAAAATACATCCACCCTCAAAATAATTCTATCTGCTGCACCAAGTGCCACAAAGGTAAGGTGGTCAGGTGAATCCCCTTGGTTATGGGGCCTGGCTTCTTCCTCGGCTTTTTCCAGATGTTCTGGAAACTTGGGGTCCCTCCCCAAACTTTGCTGTCTCCCTTGGGCTGGATTTTCTCCCTTCTTGCCTCTCCTAGAGACTTCAGGGAAGGGGGCTTGGCTGTTCTACCTAGCGTGGGGCTCCTTCCTTGAACACTCAGAGGCAGGCTAATCCTGAGTCCCCACCCACAGGGACCTACCTGTACAATCACTGCCCAGGCCCAGGCCTGGACACGGACTGCAGGGAGTGCGAAAACGGCACCTATATGGCTTTTGAGAACCACTTCACGCAGTGCCACAGCTGCTCCATATGCCGAAAAGGTGAGTCTGTGGAGGGGGCCAGGATTCTAAACAAGTGTGCACGGTTGGGAGAGGCAGGTGGTATTAACAGGCGTGTGGGTACACCCCTGCCGTGTGAGGATATGCAAATCTGGGCTGGTGGTGTGTGTGATGTGTGTGCATATATGTGCAAATGTGTATGGGTGTGAGTGTGTGCTAGAGAGAGAGGTGCTGTAGCAGGGTCAAGAAGGGGGTGCAGGGAAAGGCCAGGAGGTGTTGATATGGAAACACACCTCACACCTGTCTCCTCCCCTCCCTAGAAATGGACCAGGTGGAGATTTCTTCTTGTACAGTGGACAGGAACACCGAATGCGGCTGTAGGAAGAACCAGTACCGGAAATACTGGGGCGACACCCTCTTCCGGTGCTTGAACTGCAGCCTCTGCCCCAATGGCACTGTGCATCTCCCCTGTGAGCATGGTCCCCCACTCCCAGCCCTCTCCCCACCCCAGGGGTCAGCCTGTCTCTTGGGAGGAGGGTCTCACTTTGCCACACCCCATCTTCTCCCATGAGGAAGCACTGCCTTTTCCTCTCACTTCTGTAGTCCCCTAGTCTGAGGACATCCCCCTGCCCCACTCTGGCTCTCCATACCCTGCCCCTGCTCCCTCTCCTGCCCTGGGGGGCCGTCGTCTAGCTGGGCTACCCTTCCCCCCACAGGCCATGAGAGACAGAACACCGTGTGTACCTGCCTTGCAGGGTTCTTTCTAAGGGAAAACGAATGTGTCTCCTGTAGTGAGTGAGTATTCCTGCCAGCTGCTGGAAGCTGGGTCAGGGGGTGTGGGGTGAGAGGCTGGGGCTGGGGCAGCTGTGGGTGAGAGCCACTGGAAGGACAAGGGAGACACCCCAGGGAGCTTGTGCTCCTACTGACACTAGGAATGGGTATTTTTAATTTTTTTACATGTACATTTGACCCTTCTCCCTGGAGTCAGCTCTTGCAACTAGCAGTGTCATTTTGAGCAGAAAACCCTTTACCGACTCTGCCACAAGATTCTCACTGTTACGACAGTGTTAGAATAACAAAACGATAACGGCTATCCTTCACGGAGCACTTATCCTCTGTCAGGCGTAATCATCTCATTTACTCCTCAATCCTGGGAGGTGGGTGCATTCCCTATTTTATGGATGAGGAAACTGAGGCTCAGAGGCCAATTGACTTGTTCAGTTTTACACTGCTAGTCGGTGAAGGTGTATCCGCATTCAACTGCCTCAAATGCTTTTTCTGCAGTCTCTTTAAGATCCCTTCCAGCTCTAAAACGAAATGATTCTGTGAATAACTATTTCATTCCTCTGCATCGATTCCCAATATAGGTTAAATTCCATTCCATCAAGAGACAGTTAAATTATCCATAAAGCAAAGAGTTTCCCACAATCTGTTTTTTTCCCGTGTTCCATCTGTGGTGGGGCTCCCATTCACCAGTGTCATCTCTTCTTCTAGCTGTAAAAATAACCCGGAGTGCACAAAGTTGTGCCTAGCCCCGATCGAAAGTCTTCAGGGCTCTCAGGACCCAGGTGAGCAGAAATAAGCAGGTGCCCATGCTCACCCGCCCTCCCCCTCTTTCTTGCCCCCCCCCACACCCATCCATCCCCTTTGCGCCCCTCTGCCCCCTCTCTCTGACCACAATTACTCTGCCTCCAGGCACCACAGTGCTATTGCCCCTGGTGATTTTCTTTGGTCTTTGCCTCATATTCTTCCTCTTCATCCTTCTGATGTGCCGCTACCAACGGTGGAAGCCCAAGCTCTACTCCATCGGTGAGCGGGGCCTTTGGGACGGGAAGGGGTGCTGATGGGGATGTGTGAGGGGGTAAGTTGGAGGAGTGTGGAGGCAAATGAGGAGAGTCCCCTTAATTTGCTGCTGAGTACCCTGGAGGCAGGAGGTGGCACTGGATGGCTGGTGAGGTCCTGCTGCATCAGCAGTTCTGTCCTCCCTGGGGCCACAGAGGCCCTGAAGCGCCACCACAATTCCCTGGCCAGGCCCAGGAGGGCTGGGCTGTCAGGGCTGAGAGGGGAAGTGAAATTTGTGACGCTTTCTTTCTTTTTCTTTTTCTTTTTTTTTTCAGTTTGTGGGAAATCAACACCAGAAAAAGAGGTGAGATGAAACCAGGGACCTACCTCCAAACTTCCCTGATTGTCCATTATAACCTTGCAATACCCAAAATACCTGGGATCACCCTTCCACCCCACCCCCAGCTCTCCTAATGCCCTCTAGCTCCAACCTCCACACAGAATAAAGAGAGCTGGGCTGTGTTCCCTCTCCTTCACTAATGATGTGTCTTCTCTCTTTTAGGTGGAAACGGAAGGAGTTAAGCCCCTGGCTCCAGCCCAGGCCTTCAGCCCCAACCCTGGCTTCAGCTCCACCCAGGACTTCAGCCCCACTCCCAGCTCCACGTCCAACCCCACCTCCACCTTCCCCCTCAACCCCACCTATTGGCCTAACTTCAGGGATGCATCACCCCCTAAAGAGACGGCTTCACCCCATCTGGGGGCTGATCCCATTTTCATTGCAGCTCCTCCCTCTTCCACCCCTAACCTTGCCCCTCCTCAGAAGTGGGAGGATAACTCCCACACACTGCGCCCAGATGGTGAGTTCCTGGCGGGCATCCGGGCGGGGGTGCGGGTGAGCTCCTGTAGGAGCACAGGGTGGTGCTTGGGGCCCGGCGGCAGCTCTCGGGCCTCACCACCCCGCTTTCCTCGCAGCCGACCCGGCCACACTGTACGCGGTGGTGGACGGCGTGCCACCGACGCGCTGGAAGGAGTTCGTGCGGCGGCTGGGGCTGAGCGAGCACGAGATCGAGCGGCTGGAGCTGCAAAACGTTCGCTGCCTGCGCGAGGCGCACTACAGCATGCTGGCGGCCTGGCGGCAGCGCACGCCACGGCGCGAGGCCACGCTGGAGCTGCTGGGGCACGTGCTCTGCGACATGGACCTGCGCGGCTGTCTGGAGGACATCGAGGATGCGCTCCGTGGCTCCGCCCCCCTATCGCTCGCGCCCCGCCTACCCAGGTGAGGCCACGCCCACCGCCATCCCCTGTAGAAGGAGCCTGCACTGAAGATGCTGCTTCCTGTCCCAGCCCAACCTGAAAGGACGATCCTGCGAGATGCCCTCTGGATCCTGCGAGATGCCCTCTGGACCTTTTTTTTTTTCTGGAGAGGAAGGGCCTTGGAGGGGCAGGCACGATCTGGCAGACACTTGGTGCTACCCCCTCAGTGTGCATAGTTTTTCTCAGCTGCTTAGGCACCACCGAGAACCTGCGCAGGGGTTGGGGGGTGGTGGGTGGGCACTGATCAGTCGTGCAAAGCGCGGAGTGTGTGAGCTCCTGAGAGAATGTGTGCCAGGAGCCCACGTGGGTGGTTGCGGGGATAAGGGGTGCCGTGCCTTATGCCCGTTTTGGGATTCTGGTTGGTCCCTGAGTCCTTTTCACAATAGCTAAGCACTCTTTCTATCAATTATGTCACACTAATGGAAACTGGGCACACTTTGCCCCTGCCTGGACAAGCGCAGTGTAATCTGAACTGTCCAAAGGCAGGACAAACAGAACAATGGGGCCTCCGGATGGAGCTATGGACTTTTGTAAATACACTAAAACTCCGAAATTATAGTTCCCCTCCTGGAGGGAGTGGTCCTGTCTGCCTGGTTGGTGTGGGAGGCTGGGGCTGAGACCCCCCCCCCCCGATGACTGGGATGGGAAAAGCGCTGAGCCAGGGCCAGATACCCCACTTAGAGGAGTAGACGGCGCCCACTCTGGGAGCTCCCCCTCCCGGGTTCTTCTCATCCGTGGGTGCTCAGGGTCTCCTTCCCACCCTCAGGGAGCACTGGGCAGACATTTTTACACACAACTTTATGTGGGGGTTCAAGTATGTCTATGACACATGAGTTTACAATTGTTGCTCCCCAAAGCCCACAGAGCTAGGGAGGGCAGGCTGCCCAGGCCAGGCTTCTCGGCGGGAAGTGTGGTCCTTGAGGTAGAGTCCAGGGGTGGGGTGGTGACCAGCACTCTTGGGATGAAATTTCCTCTGGGAGAAATGCCAAAGGTCCTCAGGGCTCCTCACACCTCTCTGAAAAGGAAGGAGGTAGGTGCTGAGTAATGAGAGGGAGGGTGACACTTGGGACAAAAGAGCTGGGTTAAGGGGCCTGTCCTGCTGCGCTGCCCACCTTCCATGCTGGCCCCGCCCCTGACTCTGGCCGCGCCCCCGCTCCATACCGCCTCCCCGCCCCCGCGCCCCTCCCCGGCCAGCTTCCCTTCAGCGCTTACGAGGTGGACACGGGGGTGTCCAGCTGTATGATGTGGGGTCCGCGCATCCTCTGCAGTTGGACCCGAGTCAGCTTCTGAGGCCGGCTGCTCCGGGGCTCTGGGGCGCCCTCGATCCTCTGGCTGGCCAGTTCTTCCCGGATCTCTCTAAGCATGTCCTCAGCCCGGAGGGGGTGTGGGGAGGGGCCATATCCGGATCCCAGGTAGAGGGACCCCTCTTCTTCCTCATCCCCCGAGGAGTCCCAGGGGCTCTCCCCAGCAGAGTCGACATGGGTTGGGGAGGGGGAGAGCTGTCCCCGAAGTTGGGCCCTGTGCAGAGTCTCCACCACCACATTCCCACTCCCCGAAGTCCCGTCTTCCTCCTCAGACCAGGTAGGCGGGTCCCCCCTGGGAAGACTGCCTCCTCTCCGGATATCTCCCCCTGGCAATTCGGGGGCGCTGCGGCGTTGGGGAGCTTGGGAGTCAGGAGGTTGGGGGCGCAAAGGAACTTCCCGGAGGTCCAGGGTAGAGAAGGTGAGGCGGGGGTCTCGCCGAAGCGCCCGGTGGTGGAGGCGGCTAAGTGGAGAGTGGGACTCTTTGGGGGAGCCTGGGACCAAAGTGCCGTAGCCAGAGTCTGAAGTGTCATCCGGTACTGAGGGAGTGTCTTCGTCTGTGTCTTCAGTCACCACTAGATGGGGGATGACGGCTGAGAACTCAGGAGCCCTGCGGTTAATAGTGAGTGACCACAAGCTGTGAACTTAGGGGTCAAGTTCAAGTCCAGGAAGTCTCCCTGGGTCACTCCACCCCAAAATGGCCCCTCTTAACTTATTTCGGTATCAACTTTACACTGCACTGTGTGATTGTTTTTCTCACCTCGCTGGCTTGACTGTAAGCTCCATAAAGGCATGGGCCACTTCCAGCCACCCTGGGCACAGCACCTTGTAGCGAGTTGGTGCTCACATTTGTTTTTTTCTCTCTCTCCGACTGATTACTCAGCTCACCCAAGGTTATCCCAGGACTGGATTCTTTGTTCTCTCTGTTGACCATGCTGCTAAGCAGCTGTGTAATCCTGGATGGACCTCTCACCCTCTCACCCCTATTTAGCCCTTCATGTGATTGGTGCCAACCTGCTCTACCCCAACTTCAGTTCCTGCATCTATTCCCAATCCCTCCAAAAGCCGTAACACCATCCCTCAGCCTTCCCCCACCCCCTGTCTGCAGCCCCCCTCCTTTGGGAGAGCTGGGGTCCGTGAGGGGCATACCTCTCTGTGCTGTTCTGGGAGCCCTCCAGCAAAGGCGTGGAGGGCCTGGTGCTCTGGGACTCCGGGTCCCGGTCCCGATACAGTGCCAGGAGCTCCCTCTTCTGTTGGACAAACTCCTCTGCCTTCAGCTTCTGCAGGGTGGCCTGAGGTGGGGATACTTTCATTATTAAGAGCCATCACTGATCACGTGCTAGCTAAGTGCGCCAGACACACTGCTAAGGGCTCTCGACATCCATCATCTTGTTTAATTTTCACAACAGCCCTGTGGGTAGGGATTGTTTTTTACCCCTACTTTACTACTGAGAAACAGAGACTCAGAATTCATACAAAGTGGGATGGAGCCAGGATTTGAGCTCCTGCCATCCATCTCTAGAGCTGGTGCTGGGGATGGTGAATGGATTGTCCTTTTTCCCACCTGCACAATTCTTCCTGCTTCTCATGCCCCCATGGCAAGCCCTTTATCTTTCTGTGCCTTTCTTTGGGAACACTCCCTGATTGTCGCGATGGCATAAATGCTGTGAGAGGGGCCAGGCTCTCAGCTGGCTCCTTCCAGACCATTTCTCTCCCAGCACATGGTCCTCTGCCCTGAGCTGAGAGGAGAAGAGGGGCAGAGGGGACAGGGGTAGGCTTTGCCTTGGGCTGAAGACACTGCTGTCCTTCAGAGGGTTGAAAGTAGGACTGTCCCTAGAGGGGACATTGAGGAGAGGGCACATCAATTTTTCTCAGCTTTCCTCTCTCAACATTTTCATACAAGTGCCATCAGAATAACATAGCCATGCATGAGAAGTGATTTATAAAATCTTACGGTGCATGTGGGCATTTGACACCACCCTCATTCTGCAGGGTAGAAAGCATGGATAGATGCTTTCTCACCATTTTATAGAGGAGAAAACTGAACTTAGATGAAGTGACTTGCTCAAGGTCACCCAGCTGGGGAGAAGCAGAGCTGGGGCTGGACCTTGCTCTTGGAGTCCTAGTTTAGTAACTGCACTGTTTCTCAAGTGCAGCCTTGAAGGACAAAGAGTTCCTAAAGAAAAGCTTGGAAAGGAGGAAGAAGTTGAGGGTGGAGGCTTGGCGATGGGGAACTTATGGGGCCTGCTTGCAGCCAGTGCTGATATCAGTCCTCACTGATAAGGCCATATCGTTACTAAAACACTGAAGTACTTCTACACTGGTAAGTCAGTGATGGCTGACTGACCTGAACCTCCCACCTCCCTTCCTCAGGACAACTCCCCCCATGATATGGCATCTGGGCCCCCTAGGACACTCCTCCAAAGCTCTGCTCTGGTTAGTCTGTACCCACGCACACACAGTGGATGTCTTTTTTGAGTGTCTCCAGGCTGGAAGTATATGACCCAGAAACTCTCAGGCACCTGGGCTTTCCCAGACTCCCTCCCTGCCCCCAAAACACAGGGCAACTGAGACAGGGTGAGAGATGTGTTAGGGAAATTGGTGAACAGGAAGAGGAAAATGACAGCATCCTAATTCTTTCTCCCGCTCTCCAGTCCCTTGGTCCGATAAATGACAAAGCAGCGCAAGGATCCTTTGCAGTCCCAATAAGGCTCGGTCTGATGGCCAGAGCAGGGGGTGGTGTCTGAGGACAGGAAACCAGCCTAGCTGGGCCAGGGCCTGTGACCTCCTCCCTCCTCCCAGGCTCATCTCCCACCCCAGTGTGAAGTTCTGGGAGGGTCCACCTGGGCTGGGGCGGCCTGCTGTCCTGCTGAGAAGCCATGCCCCTCTGCCCACACGTGTCTGGGAAGTGGAGGGTAGGGATGGTGTGTGCAAGAAAAGAACTGGAAGGAATGGGGGCAGGGGGCAGGGCAGCCTTTGAGGAACATTTGATACCGGCATCTCCACTGTTCCCTGTTTCCCTAAACTTGCCCCTTGCCCTACCCTGAGAGGCAGTGGGGCAGGAGGGGACACTCAGACATCAGGGGATGGTCTATTCCAAGTGTCCCTCAGCTACCCTCAAAGCTGCCCAGCAACCCTGGGAGGATTTTCTTGGCTGATCTCGCAGCGTGGGTGAGGGGAGATCTGGGGAGACAGGGTTGAGAAGTAAGAGGAAACTGATGCCTAAGCAAGGATGTTACATCGCCACAAAGCTGGGAAAAGGAAGGGAGGGGTCTCCGGGCAAGACCCTTCTTCCTTTTGCCCTGGTGGGGAGCTGCAGCCATGACAGGAAACATCTCCTCTCCCTGCTGCCTCTGGAGCGACTCTGAGATTCACCTACCCCCTGCCCCAGTTCCCCAATTCTGGACTCAAGCTGCTTTCTTGACTTCCTGAGTGACAGACGCCGCATTTCCCTGGCATCCAGCCCAGCTCAGCCACCATTTACCGCCTCTGTCTTCTAATGGTGACAATAGCTAACATTTATCAAGCACCCATTAAGCGCTGGGCCTTCACCAAGCATTTTACAAACATAATTCTCCCATCTGCCCTGCAATTCCCCAAATGGGGCCTGGGGCACGAAGGAGTGAAGTCGGGTACCGGAGAGCACGGAGAACGCGCGAGAGCTTGGGCCCTGGGCTCTCCGGCAGCCCCTTGCTCTGACCCTCCACTGACTTCCTCAGTCTCTCCTTTAATTTCTTAACCTCCATCTCTGACAGCTCTTTCTCTCTTCCCTTCACTGGTTCCTGATTTCCTCTTTCCAGACCCTAAATATGGAGCCTTCCCCGAGATTTGATCTGTCTCACTTGGAGAGGCTAATTCTCTCTCAAGCCTTCAGCCACCACTACTAGACCCACTATGAATAAATCTACATCTCCTCTCCAGAGGCAGCAGGGAGAGGGTCAGGGGGAGGGAAAACAGTCTGACACCTGAGGATTGCTCTAGAAAGAGGGACAATAGATATCCCACCGCCCTCTTCAGCTTACCAAGACTGATAGAGCTAAAGGTAGGGATTGCCTAAGAATTTGGTGGAAGACAATTACTGAAGTCATTTAAGGAAAACTAATTTCAAAGTTTTAAGGTTCTCCACGTTGCTAAGAGTGGGGGCCCTGGGTGCTTGTTTATGCCTCGGAAGTGACCTCCTTCCTGCGGAATGGAGAGGTGAGACTACCAGGGGCTATATCGTTTTGCATAATAAAATATCTGGAATTTTTAGTGGTCCCCTGGGAGTTCTAAAGGGAGAAGGGGGAGTGTCAAGGACTGAAAGCAGATGAAAGAGGAGGAAGTTCGGGGGAGTGGGGGTGAGAAAAGACTCTTGGTATTAGAGAAAAGAGGCTGCCTGTCAGTAATGGCCACCCTGACCTGCTGTCCTGGGGAGCGGGGCTCTAGGAACACTGATGTTGGTTTTTGGTTTTGGTTTCTAGCTCCTCTCTTACCCCCAGCCTTCAGTAAAACTCGATTAGCCACTAGAATGGTGTCAGCTGCTAGCCAGTCCTGCCTTGCGGAATGAAGGGAGAGCAGTGTCTAGGTTCAGGGTCAAGCAGTGTGGAGAGAAGGCTACTGCCAAGCAGGGAGGGGGGATGACAGCTGAGCCTGGAGCAGGGCTCAGGGCAGGTGGGCACCCACCCTCACCACAAACCCCTCGCTCTGGTTCCCAACCTCTGGCTTCCTGGGGATGACCACTGTCTTGTTTAGGTGCTCGAGGAAGTGGAAAGTCCACAGGGCCAGGGAAAAGCTTGAGGTTCCATTTTCCCTCCTCATTTCTCATGCCAGGCCCGTGTTTCCTTATTTCCCAAAGTTCCTAAGATATCTCCACTTGGCTGTCTCCCATTACCTCAATTTCAAAGTGCTTCTGTTTGAAACGAAATACTACTACCCTAGCCTCACCCCTCCCAGGAAGCAACAACTAAACTAACAGGTTTCCCTTTCTAGTTATTTCATTTCTGTCAGGGGTACTGTTGCCAATCCAGTCTTTCAGACACAAACCTCAGGGGGTGAGTCATTCTGTGACCCCGAGTTACTGTTTATACCTCGAGTTACTCTCCGCGAGCCGGCTGTGCTGCATGCTTAACTGCAATGACTCTTTTGAATCTTCCCTATGAGGCAGGTACTGTTATTATTTATATCCATTTTTGCAGCTGAAGACACTGAAGCTCAGGGAGGTCACCTAACTTGCCCAAGCTCACACAGCTACAGAGGTGTTGTCTGAAACTAGATTTTTCTGAGTTCGGTCCAGGCTTTTGACCATAGCCTCTTTAAGACTCACCTGTCTCTTCCCTCTTCTTTAGCTCTTTCCTGACTTTTTGTGCAATGTGTCCCTAAGATCGTGGACTAAATTTCCCATGCTTCAACCCAGTCTAGGACCATCACTCTCCTGCCCCCAGGCTCTTGCAGCCCACTGACCACACTGCTACGTGATTTTCTAAGAAAAACAAAATTCAAGAGAAAATGCACCAATTTCACTATGTCTTTCTCTTGCTCAAGAATGTATGGTGGTTCTCTCTTGTCAATCCAGTTCCATCAATCTTATCCAGCCTGGGCTTTTCTATAGAATCTGCAGAACGTGGCCCCTTGTCACTCATTCATACAAACCCTTTGCTCCGGACTTCAGACAGACGCGGTCACTGTCCCCAAAATAATCCTGCCAATTGCATCCCTAGTTTTTCTGCTCATGGTCTTCAAAGTCCATCTCCCTTCCCTGCTCTGCTGCTCTTGTAGTGGGTTGAGTGGTGGCCCTCCAAAAGACAGGTCTGAAATTTAACCCCTGGAAACTGTGAATGTGGAATTTGGAAAAGTTGCCTTTGCAGGTGCAATTAAGTTAAGGAATCCAAGATGAGCTCATCCCAGATTTAGGATGGGCCTAAATTCAATGACAGCTTTCCTTATAAGAGAAAGGCAGGGGGAGATTCGAGAGTCAGTGACACCAACAGAAGAAGGCATGAAGACAGTGGCAGAGATGGGGGTGATGAGCCACAAGCCAAGGAATGCCAGAAGCCACCAGAACCTGGAAGAGGCAAGGAAGGATCCTCCCCCTGGAGCCTTCGGTGGGAGACGCCCTGACGACACCTTGATTTCAGACTTCTGGCTCCCAGAACGGTAACAATTCTATTGGATCTCTTGTCCTGAACCCCTCTAGCTTTTATCACATAAAACACGTCACTCTCATGCTTTAATAGCTTTGCAGGCTCTGTGTCATCTACAGGACCAAAGTTCAAGTTCCTTTGCAAGGTGCCCAGAGATGGGCATGACCTGCTCAAGCCGCCCTCCCCAGCTTCCCTGCTGCCGTATCTACCTTTGTACTTTATGTTTCGGAAATCCCAAGCTATGATGTCAGCGGTTCTTTCAACACACATCCATGTTTCATATTTTTGGCCTTTGCATATTCTGCTTCTCCATTTGGAATACCTGTCCTGGCTACTCCCATCACCCTGACATCTCCTAGACACCCCCCACCCCCCGAAATGGTGCTGCCACATCCACTCCTCTGTGAAGGCTTCTCAACTTACTCTCCCCCAGCACTGTGCCCAGATGGAGTGAATTAACTCTCTTCTCTGTGCCAGCTCCAGGCTGTGCACGTTGCCTCTATTTGTGTCCTCATTTGTCCAGCTAGACTGCAGCATGTATTCTACATGGGCAGGAATGGGGTCTCATTCTTTTCTGATTCCCTAGTGCCTGGCCCAGTTGCCCCCACGCAACAAGTGCCCCACAAATGTCTGGGGAATGGAAGGTGAAATTGAGAAGTTAATTGTTTCCAGGTGTGAAAACCCCTAGGGGCTGCCCAATCTGTCTCATGTTCTCCCGGTGACAGCACAGGAGCTGGCCAAAGGCTTTCTTCCATCCTCTTGGGGATGGCCAAGGCTGCCTCCCTCTTGAGGTATCTCCTAAGGGGCTGACCATCCAGCCCGAACATGCATCCCCCGTGTCTCTCTCTCCTCCTCCTCCTCCCCACTTGTGCTCCATTTTTGAGCCCTGGGATCTTGTTTGTCCCTCTCCCCAGGCCCCACTTTCTCATACCTGGGCCTGCTGAGTCTTCTGTAGCCACCGGGCACGGTCGGTGGAGCTGGGGCAGTGCACGATGAGGGCGCTAGAGACACACTGGAATTCCGTGAGGTGGATCAGCAGGAAGCTGTCTGGGTGGAGGAGAAGGTCTGCTTCAAGGCCAAGTCTTATGCGAGCCCATCCCGACCCCTCCTTCCCCCTTGCCAAGAGAAAGTTTGAAGATAAGGTTCCTAGGTCAGGGTCCCAGCCCAAGAGACGTACTAGGGTCTCGGAGTGGTTGGCACACAAGCTTCTCCAGCATCAGCGGGGGTCGAATGACCTTAGCTCTGTCTGCCTTGCGTTGGGGCTTGGTCACCAGGAGCACGTCGGAGAAAAGGAACAGGTGCACATCCAGCTGGAGGTGGGGACAGGGCACTGGGAGAGGAGTCAGCTAACACAGGGAGGGGAGCTCACACGTGGGTGTGCAAGCATGTGTGTCTGCAGGCACAGGGATGAGCAGGTAACCACAGAATGCTAAAGCATCAGTTAGGCCTGACCTTTCACTTCCCAGGCAGAAGTAGCTGGCTCAGGGTCCTAGAGGTCACCAGCTGGAACCCACATCCTCTTACACACACATGTGTACACATGCACCCCTCTTCTCCTGTTTCCAGCTTTCCTGCCTCTCCTTATCCTGTCTCCCACCACCCTCCCTTCCTCTTCTTCACTTCACCTCCCATCTCCTCTGCTCCTCCTTGTACCCCCTCACCTTCCCTTCTCGCCCCTCCTTCACTCGCACGGGCCCCTCCAGCAGCAGCTGCCTGATGTGCTCAGCAGCAACCCCCGGCATGGGGGAAGTCAGGTCCAGGGTGGAGAAGGGACGCAGGTTCTGAGGAATGGAGGGGAGAGCATCAGGGGAACTTGTTCTTCCACCAGCACCTTCCTTTTCTGTTCTTCCCCACTTGGAGGGAGAGGATGTGTCCTGGCATCTGCTTTTGATTCTTTTGAATCTGGCCCTTGGACCCTCTCCGCCAGGAGGGAACCATGGGCCCCCTGGGAGGCAGCTGACCTCGGCCCCTCGCCTCCATCCATCTTCCTGAGCCCCCTTTCCCTTTGCACCCTCTCACCTTCTCCACCTCTTCACTGGGTGGTTCCAGCACCTCGTAGGGCCCAATGCGTTGGGCCACAGCCACCAGGCTCTCGTGCTCTTCGCCCTGGCGCACCTGCCGGTTGATGTGCCGCAGGAATGATTCCACAGCTGTGATCTAGGAGGTAGGGGGTGGGGTTGCAAGAGGGGGTGCGGCTCAGCTCTGGGCCCTGTGCATCCTGCCCCAGTAACAACCACCATTGCATTCTGGGGTGAGCCACCTTGTCACATAAACGTGAGAAGAGAGATCACCCTCGGGAGCCCCTGGGCTCAGCCCCACCCACGGGTTCCCATGTCCCAGCCTAGGCACCTACCATGGCGGTTAGGGCCTCTCGGGCTCGAGCCTCTGGGCTCCTCTTGAGCACAGCCTGGAGCAGCAGCGGGTACTTGGTGACGCGCTGGTGGGGTTTGATGAGCAAGTCGCCCAGCATCTGCCTCCCCGCGCGCTTGTGCTTCTCGCACCACTGCCAGGGAGGTGGGTGGGGGTCAGGAGTCCGTGAGCTCCCTCCTGCCCCACCTAGTGACCGACTGAGCCTGGGACCCAGCTGCAGACAGGGATGACCTCCCCACCCCCACCTCCTTCCTTAGGTGCCCCCTCTCCCACCTGCACGAAGGCCTGGAAGAGAGGGTTACTGTCTTGCAGCTCCCGGGCATAAGCCATGGTCTGCTTCACTCGCAGGCAGTACCGGACATAGGGCTGGAACCGCTGGCCAAACTGGAGGGGCAGATATGTGTGGGAGGGCAGGAGGTAGAGGGAAGAAGGTCATGAAATAAGGCTCTGGCTGCAAAATGACTGACATGTGGTGGGGACAGCCCCATGTGGACAGTTAGTTCTGCTCCTGCCCAGCCTTCCTCTCCCAGTTGCTGTCCCAGCCAGGTCCTTCTTGCTAGGTTCCAAGGAGACTGAGTCCTGGGAGGTCCACCACTGCTGCTCTCTGAGTCCTTCCCTCCAAGCCCCTGCTGTGCCCAGTGGCTCTGGACTGAATGCCCACTCTTCTTCCATCAATAATTCATCTGGAACATTTTCAGGCCCTTGCAGATCCCATTTCACCCCCCACCCCGGTGGGGGGGGTGGGGAGGAGGGCCCCAGAAACACTGCTCCTGTGGAAGGGGGAGCCTGAGGCTTCCAGGAGACTCTGCCACCTCTCGACCGCATCCCAGCTCTGCAGAGGCCACATTTTTCTCACTTGGTAAAGCTGTAGAGGACAGTTTGGTCTTAGGCCCTCTCTTTTGACTTTTCGTGCTCTGGGTGCCCCCTGCAGCCTTTGCTGCCCTCCTGTCCCCCAGTCATCCTAAGGGGCTCCTCACTTAGGCCCCATTCTTGCTCCCAGCTGTTCGTCAGTGAATCTCTGTCCGAGAATTAAGATTTGATTGTTAATAAGAGCATAAATGTAACCCTTTCTTGGGACAGCTGCATTTTCATTTCATAAGGGTCCCAGTAGGCTAAAGAATCTTTGAGACAGAGGTGATGCTGGTGGAAGGAAGAGTAGGGGAGATGGATCAGGGTAGGGCTGTGCCCTATGGGCCCCTCCAGTTGGGAAGAGATGTGGGTTGCAAGGGCAGGTCCTCCAGACTGGACCCCTTGGGTCTCCCAGTCTGCTCCACCCACGTGGCCATCACCCTGCCTCACCGTCAGGAAGCCGTTTTGCAGACCGACAGGGTCCAGAGGCTGGCCCGAGGCACGAGCCTCCTCCAGGGTGGGGCCCAGCACCTCCTCCCAAAAGCTCCGGTGGGCTCGGATCAGGCTGGGGACATTTCCGAACAGGGTCTCAGCTGACACCTGGAGGAGGGAGCAGGACTTAGCAACATGTCTTCGGCAGGACCGCCATGGCTGTGGGCAGGTGGAGACCCCTAAGTTTCCATTCGGGAGAGGGAGGAAGAGGGAGAGGCGGCATGGGCCCCAGGCAGTGGGCCAGAAGGGTCTGAGGGGCTCCGGATTTTCCATTGGTGGCACTTTGGCCTCACTGGGCTGAGTACTAGAGAGGCTAGAGGCTGGGGGACCTGGGATTTGGTTGGGGTCTTGAGCAAGAAGCTGGGTAGGGAAGCCAGGGGTGACCCAGAAAGTAGAGTGGTGGGGATTCATACTGGGCAGCCCGGGGGGCTTTCTGTGACCCCACCCCTCACTCCCTGGGCTCAGTGATTGGGACCTGCCAAGATCCCCAACTCCCCGAGCGCCCACTCACTTCTGTCAGTAGTCCCACTCGCTGCAAGTTCAGCAAACCGGCAGCTAGGAGCTAGATGTAGGGAGAGAGGAAGGGTCTTAGTGCCCGACCTCTGTCCTCTCAGCCCCCAACTAGCCCTTCACCCACCCCCTTCAGGCCTACCAGCCCCTCTCCCCAGGCCCTAGGCAGGTCTGAAATCAGAGGGCTCTCTTGGTATCCTGCCCCCCACCCCCAGTGACTTTGTGCTTCCTTGGGTCTGCAGCCACGGGGAATGATGCAGGATGGGTGAATGGCTGGCGAGGGGGCTGGGGAGCTCGAGGGAGGCTCACGTCCGTCATGATCTTCAGCTTCTGCACGTAGGTCAGCTCGGTGGTCAGGAGCTCCCACAGTGCTTCCTGCTGGTGGCAAGACTCCCGGCTCATCTCCTGGGGTGGGACAGTGGTGGATCGGTTGGGGATGATGGCAAAAGTAACAACAACTACCATTTCTTAAGGGCTACTGGACCTACTTAACAGGGTCGGTCACTCGGCTAGAAATTCCAAATACTGAACATGCTCCTTTCATCCTCAGATCAGTCCTCCAGTGTGGAAGTGGAATTATCCCATTTTACAGATATGGTGACTGAGGCCCAGAGAGGTCCATTGCCAAGGTCTCACTAGGAAGAGGCAGAGCTGGGATTTGAACCTAGATCTGGCTGCCTCCAGATGCCTTCCCACATGATCCCACTTCTCTCTCCCTTTCCCTCCTACCAGTGTGTGTGTGCGTACATGTGTGTGTGTGTGTGTGTGTCTGCAACACCCTGGGGATGGACACCGTGTGACAGACCCACCTTGTGCCCAGGCACCAGGTCTCTCCAGGACTTCTCGATGGCCAGGCCATTGTTGCTGCCCTCCCCTATCTCCCAGTGCCGCCGGTCCTCTGGGGGCAGTCGGGGCATCCCAAACATGCTGAACGTGTGCAGCCTCACCTCGAGCGCATGGGCCTTGGTGACTTCCTGGGGGACCCGAGAAAGGGGTGAGGGCCTGGCCACACCCTGGGTCCCCAGCCTGCCTGGCTTGGGGAGGGCCATGTGTGTGTGTGGGTCTGTCTGGGAATGGGCCATAGCATGCAGCACTGAGCGGGGACTGGGAGGCCTGGGGGACAGGGATGGACCCCACATGGGATTGCAAGGGAAAGGGTGCTGTTGGAGTGTGGACGAGTAAGCATGCTGCCTGCAGCCAGGTCCCTCGGAGTGACCTGGACAGAGGGCCCTGATGCAGGCTCCCTGGCTAAAAACATTCCTTCCAGGAGCCTCCTGAGACGGAGCACTGGGAAGGGGGAATGGAGCAGAATCAGACCCTGCAAAGGGACCTTCAGGCAACATTTGATATGGACATTTTCACGAGACAGTGCAGTGTACATTTTACAGACACCTTTTTATTGGTACCAAGGAACATGGACAACAGGTGTTCATGACCTTCCCTCCATCCCCAGTGTGCGAGGAGGGGAGGCTGTGGGGCCCCCAGGAGGGGAACGACAAAGTAAGGCAGGGGATGGAGGAGGCATGTCTGCTTCTCCTATTACCTGGTAATTTTCAAAAACTTGAAGTTTAATATAAAAGCTTATCCTTTAAATTGTGTCAAGATGTCCTGAGCCCGAGTCACTGGGTCCAGTGGCACAGAGCGTGGGGACACGTCCCTGAGGCTTACCCACTTCCCGGCATGGCTTCTCCTAACCCCACGCTCTTGGTCCCTGGGGGTCTCTGTGGACGCTGTCCCAGCTCTGGCTGTGAGCATGGGGTTTGGGAGAAGAGGGGACCCCTTACCTTGAGTTTGGGGGAGTAAGGTGGGCCAGCCCCAAAGTGGCACCCAGGCCTCTTCTCGGGCTCTGGTTCTTGCCACCTCATGGGAGGCAGGCCTTGGGCGTGGCCAGAGCTCCTGGCAAAGGGGACGTAGTCCTGGAGGCGACGGCGACTGGGATCCTAGGGGAGAGGCAGGGGTGGCTCTGTGTGTGTTGGGGTGGGAGGGTCCCAGGGAGCTAGTGGGAGGCCAGGCCTGGCTGCAGAGTCACCTCTCTCCCAGGTTGGGCTGGCTCACCTCTCCCCTCAAATCGGTTTGGTGTGGGCTGCCCCTGCCCTGAGTTACAGTGGCTGCGCCAGGGTGGCTATGCCAAGTTGGGCCGGGGCATGTTCTGAGTGGGCCCCGAGGCAGAAGAGGAGGCTTCTCCAGAGCCAGGAGCCCGCACACGCACGCACATGCATGCACGTGCACGCACACGCCTGGGATCTGGGTCTGTGCCCACAGTGCCCACCCACTCACATGAGGGCTCTCTGCACTCTGGGCTTGCACTATAACACCCAGCGCCTGCAGCATCCTCTGTTCCTTGCTACTCCCCTTGGCTGTGGCCGGCGTCCCTGACACGTGGGGATGAGGGTCCATGCATGTGCGGCCTCCTCTCCAGGGGGCGGCCAGCCCGTGCCCTGCCCAGCTGGGAGCGGCCAGGGCCATGGCCACCGTCCCCTCCCGGGCAGGCCCGGCCACATTCCTCCATTTGCCTGTGGCCTGAATTACCCCACATACTTCCTAATCTCCCTTCCCGCCTTCAGCCCTGGGGATTCTCCCTCATTGTCCTTCCCCCTCCCAGGGCAAATACTTCTCCAGTGAGGCAGGGGATACCCTGGCCGGAAGGAGAACCCTCCTCAAGGTGGAGGGGAGCCTGAGGTTGAAAGAGGGAGCTCTGGCTTCCACACCCCTTTCCTTCCTCAGCTTGGAGATGGGCCAGGAGGGTGGAGTGGGATGCAGCCAGGGCAGCCTCCCCACGTACCCCATCCCCCTACTTGTATAGTGGGGACACTCAGAACCTTTGCTCTTCCTCCAGCCCTGACTCAGAGGGAGGCAGATCGCAGGGAGCCCACAGTCTCCTCCCAGGGAGAGGCGGGGGGGAGCCTGGGAGGTGCCACCCTGCAGCTTGGCGACCTTACCGCCACAGCCGTGTACCTCAGACCTGTCCGGCAGGGCCTCCTCTGCTTCCCCGGGCTCTCGGCCTCACCTGCCTGCTGCCTGGGCCTGGGGAGTTGAGTCCCAGGGGCCTGGCCCATGCACTGCCCTCCTTTCCCCCACAACCCAAGAAAGAAGAGTGGGGCGAGGGAGGGGCTGGAATAGAACAGCCCATGAACCTGTCAGGGGACAAAGACACGAAAGCCTGGGAGTGCTCCCTCCTGCCCTGCCCAGGTCATCTTCTGGGCACAGCCTGGAGGGCAGCCAACTCACCAGCATGGGGCCTCCCCGGGGATAGAGGCTGCTGGCAGCACTCTGGGCAGAGGCCCGGTGCCGGCCCCCATAGGTCATGATGCGGGAGGCCACAAGTCCTGGGAGGTGTCCCTCATTTGGAGGACCAAAGGCTTGCATCCCTTCTCTCCTGGGTCACCTCCAAAAGGTCATAGCTCCAGGAGAAGAGGGTCCCCGAGGCTGCAAGAGAATGAAGGACGGAATGGAGGGGTCAGCCTAGGTCGGTGGGTGGTGCCAGGCTGGAGTCCAGGGAATGGGGAATGCTGTTGGGAGTGGGATCAAGTTGGGAGGGGGGAGGGGCAGTGGCTTGATTACTTGTGTATGGGGGCATTACTGTCTCCTCTATGACTTGCTGGGTGTGGAATATGCCCAGGCACATGCTGGGTAGAAAGCCCCTTGGGGATATATCTTCTCCCTCATGTGTGCTCACATGGGGGCCAACACCTACAGTGACCTCGAAGGATGCTGTAATCCTGAGTAGCTGGCAGCAAGGGTCACAGACAGGCCTGACTTCCTGGGTGCTTCCAGGTGGGAGGATTCTCCTTGCCCCAGCTCTCCCACCCCCATCTCCACACACACACACACACACACACACACACACACACACACACACAGCTTGGGGAAACACTGCAGGGAGCCCACGGCCAGGGAGGGGCTGATCACTGTCCCGTTTTGCCTTCCACTTTTTTTGTACAGTCCCCAAACTAAGAATGGGTTTTACATTTTAAATGGTTGAAAAGAATCAAAAGAAGATCATATTTTGAGATAGATAAAAAATGGTGTGAAATTCAAATTACAGTGTCCATAAATAAAGTTGTATTGCAATACAGCCGCACATTCATTTACATGCTGTCTATGGCTGCTTTCCTGTTACTTGCAATAGAGATCATATATTAGACCCTCAAAGTCTGATATTTACAATCTGGTCCTTTACAGAAAAGTTTCTGATCCCTTACCTGGACCTTTTTGGCCACATAGAAGAAGGTAAATCCGAGACAGCTATTAAGCCAGGGCCTAAGAGACCAGCCAAGGGGGAGCAAGAAGTCTCTTGGAACACATTTGGTTTTCCCCAGTCTCTAGGAACACCTAGGTGGAGCTGGGAGCCAGGTGGGGCTCCATCCCTAACCTGGATAGAGAACCCACCCTCTGAGTGGGCAGGGCCTGGAGAGGAGAGGCCTCCTAAGGGGGGATGGGTTCAGGGGGCTGTGCAGGTGCAGGTCCCCCCACCAGGAGGGCCTGGGACTTCTCCTCAGCCTTCCCCTTACTTTTTCTCTGATTTATGGGCAGGGGACAAATACATGCATAGCCGTCCCCCCTCACCGCCAACCCCACCCAGTAATCCTCCCTTAAAGCGCTGTTTCCCTACCCGTGGTCCTTCTCTTCCTCCCTCCCTCAGGAGGCCAGGCCTTTGCCCGGTGCCTCGGGTTCCCAGGCCCCCCGCCCCATGCCCGCCCCGCCCCCCACCGCTCACCTGTACCCGCAGGTGTCCCGGCCCCCGCGGCCCCGCGCTGCCGATCCCCGCCCGCGGCGCTCCCCGTGGCCGCCGGCTCCCCCAGCGATGTAAACCCTACTGCCCGGCCTGGGACTGGGACCGAGCGGCCCGCGGGACCCAGGCGGCGCGGGGCAGGGCCGGGCCGGGAAGGTGGAGGGAGAGAGGCGGAGCGCGGGCTGACACCGCCTCCTCTCCGCGGGCCCTGACCCCGCCGCGCCGGGCCGTGGGGCGCCCGTGGGGCCCTGGGTGCAGAGGGGCGCTTGCCACGGACGCAGCCACCGCCCTCGCCGGCAAGGAGAGCTCACTTCGCCGCGCACCCTTTGTCCTTCGCACTCGAACTAACCCACTGGCCCTCACGGAAGGGCTGGAACCCCGCGCTACCTCCCGCACCCCGCTCTCGCCGGACCCCAGCGGGATAAATGCGAGGTGACGGGCGGCAGCGTCACTCCCGGGTGATCTGGGACAGGTGCCCATCCCCTTTCCGAGAGCGGTGAGTGGCCGACTGTCCCTCCTCCCCCTTCCTCATCTTCCTCCCGTAACCAGGTTAGGGACCAGATGGCAGCAGGAGGGCCTGGGGGCCCGGGGACCCCTACTGTGCCGTCACTGCTCTCTGGCCGTGGAGTCCAAAGTGCCACCCTTATCTCAGTGGTCCCCGCTTGCCTGCCCTGTCAATCAGCTGGAAGGCTATTCTGGACTTGCTCTTTGCTCCCGGCATGGCCTGGTGCCAGGCCAGGCGTGACCCACCACTTCTCTATCATCCAGGACTGAGGGTGGAGAGCATCAGATGGGGGGACCCTGGTGTGTCACTCCCAACCTTCCCAGAGGCCACCACCCCCAGCACCTCCAGTGGCTGCTAAAATACACATTTTCATGTCTCCAAATCATGACACTCTTCTGAGTGAAGTGCTGAATGTTTGAAATCAGAAGTGTCCCACGAATATGTGGTCATTATGATCTTATAATCACAAGGTTAAAGGCCCTGTATGGGGGTGGGGGCAGGTCTCCCACCTCACGGTCTACCTCCTGTGAATTAGCTACGAGGGGATCGATACAGTTCCTTTCATTTGTAGGGTGTTGGGAAGCTTATAAAACACTTTCAAAGGCGTCATGTCCTTTGATTACTAGGGGGGAGGGTCTCCACGCCCCTCTTGTGTTCAGCACATCCAAAAGAAGGGG
>PVKY010000395.1:0-51366 GCA_004027775.1 Bradypus variegatus | reverse complement strand
CGCACACACACACGCCCAGGCTCGCACACACACACACGCCCAGGCTCGCACACACACATGCCCAGGCTCGCACACACACCTCTCATATCTTGTATTTGGGTGTGTGGGGCTCTGCGTTCTCTCCCACATTCCCGAGGGCAGGCTGAGGCTGTGGGTATTCCCAGGCTTGGCCACCAGCCTGCTCCCAGGGGCTCCCCGTTGCAGGAGCAGGGGCATAGACTGTGTTCGGGCAAGGGGGTCCCCCCGAGCAGAGCTGGGACAAGTAGGGGGCTGGAGGTGGGGGCAGGGCCTCTCCCCGCTCCCTGTGGCCATCTTGCTGCAGCCGGAGGCTCCCGTCCCCTGCCCTGGTGGATGGCCTCCCGTTAGCGGCATCACGGGGAGACGTTTGATCCTGCCTACTGTTTTATTACTGCAGCTTCCAGAAAAGAGAATCCAAGTTACGATGTGAAACTCAAGAAGCAAAGCTCAACTGGTTTCACATGAAAGGCAGAAACGGCCAGAGGATCCCACCTGCCAAGGGTAGAGCCAAGATCCTGGGGAGGGGTCTGTCCTGGCTGAGCTCAGCACGGCTCGGGGCCCATGGGGCCCACGTCACGCTCCGTGTCGTAGAACACAACCCACGCCACGGCCCGTCTATCCGAGATGAAGCCGGTTTCCTTGGCAGCCTGGACTCCGTCAGCCCTTTACAGGGGGGCCTGATCCAGCACGTGGAAAGGAGAGGAAAAAAAGGTCCCTGCACTTCCGTGTGAAAACACTACTTACAGCAAGCATCAGTTGTCACCTGGCTTACTTTAAAAAATTACACCTCCTAAAGTGTTCAAAATTTAAAACTTCTGTGCCTCAAATGACATTACCACAAAAGTGAAGAGAAAATCTACAGAATGGGGGGAAATGTTTGAAAACTGTGTATCTGACAACGGTGCATTATCTTGAATAAAGAAGTCATACAGCTCAACAAAAAGATAAACAACCCAATTTAAATATGGGCAAAGGACTTGAAGAGATGTTTCTCCAAAGAAGATATACAAGGGCCAAAAAGCAGATGAAAAGTTGCTCAACATCTTAGCCATCAGGAAAATGCAAATCAAAACCAAAGTGAGGTCCCATTTCACACCCATTAGAATGGCTGCTATTAGGAAATGGAAAATAACAGTGTTGGTTAGGCTGTGGAGAAGTGGGAACCCCCGTGCAGTGCTGGTGGGGACATGAGATGACACAACCGCTGTGAAGGACAGTCTGGTGCTTCCTCAGAAAGTAAAACATCAAACTACCCTGTGACACCACAATTCCACTCCTAGGTGCAAAACTACTGAAAGCGGGGACTCGGGCAGACGCGTGCACACCAGTGGCCTTCACAGCATTATCCGCAGTTGCTGAAAAGTGGAGGCCACCGAGTGTCCATCAGCCAATGAACAGATGGGCAAACTGTGATCCATCCACACGATGGAATACTATTCGGCCGTAAAAAGGAATGATGTCCCGACACGTGACAACATGGATAATCCTTGAAGACGTCACGTTGAGTGAAATAAGCCCAGACACAGAAGGACAGATATTGTGTGATTTCTCTGATATGAGATATCTAAAGTAGGCAAATCCACAGAGACAGAAAGCGGATGTGTGGTTACCAGGGACTGAGGGTGGGGCATGGAGGGTTCTTGTTTAAGGGGTGCAGGGTTTCTGTTTGGGGTGATGGAAGAAACTTGGTGGTAGATGGTGGTAACGGTGGCTTAATCCTGTGGATGTGGTTAGTACCACTGAATTGCACCCTCAAAAAAATGATTAAAAAAGGGCAAATTTTAGGTTGTAGATCTTCCCACAAAATAAATAAATTAAAGAAAGAGCCCCAAAGCGGACACCGGGCAGCAGAGGCCTCCCTGGCTGAGGGCTGTTACCTGCTCGGAGCAGGATGGCCGAGCACTCCATGGCCACCGTGCGGAAACCCCAGTGTGGGGCGATTCTCCATGCTGCATAAAACCCCTTTACGGTCGTAACATTTCCTGGATTGTTTTACAGCAAAACTCGGCGTTAATGTTCTGCTTTGAAACATCTAAGAAACAACACTTAACGGTCTCAGATCTTTCTGATTTGGAAAGACCAGATACTGCTCTCCTGTTGGCCAAATGGATGTTTTAAATCTGGAGAAATCTCCACACATTACAACTGGGGGCACCTCCTGGCGAGAAAGTGGCCAAATCACTCCAAGATGTTTCGGTTTCCCGTCTCCCTCTCCTGCTCTCCATGGAAAAATCTTCATGTAGCCAAACACAAGAAAGGGAGGTATTTTTAGACACGCACATTTGGAGGAAAATCACCCGTCCCAGTGTTCACCCCCAGAGGGTGGTGGGGACGTGTTTGCTTGTCTGGGTCCCACAGGCCCCTGTGCCCTGCGGGTTGGTGCTGAGCAGGGCCATGGGGTGGAAACTGGCACGACCGCTTCAATCCCTCGCCGGCCTTCAGACAACACGGTTCTCCAAAATGTCGCCGCCCTGCCTGGTTGTGGCCAGGCGAGAAACCTGGGAACAAATCTCTTACAGGGCGCTCTGCCGACATCCGAGGGATTAGCGGACAGTGTGCACTCAGCTCCCAGGGTGGCTGCGTGGGAACCCGGGCAGCCGCCTTGCCCACCCACCCCTGCCAAGATGCTGGGAAGCAGGGCCCCTCGCACCTGAGCATGCAGCAGCCACCAGCTCCCCAGCGCTTGCTGGGCACGGAGGGGAGGGGCATGTCCACTTGTGCAAGCGTGTCCGGGTGTGCGTGGGTGTGGGTGGCCCAGTTTGCATCCCACGCGCTGAGCTTTACCCTCCCCCATTGGGGCCGGGGCGAGGGGCGCATGCCAGGGGCTCACAGCTGGGACCCCCCCACTAATGGGCCGGCTTGGCAGAGCCGCCAGCATGACAGACCGTGTTTCACTCATAAACGGAACAAATGTGACATGAAAGTCATTGAGAGGGTATAAACACGCACCCTTGAGTTGTTTCCACAGAGCCACCACTGTTTTAATTACTGCAGTAATTAATTTAAGCCCCATTGCAAAGAATAGGGGCTGCTGCAAAATCGCCGCTCGCCGGCTGCGCAGGGGCATGGCCGCGGCTACCAGGACACCAGAGCATGGCGAAGCCGCCTTTCCTGGCTCCCAGCTCCCCCTTGTGCCTTGCCATTGGTGCTGGTGCCCCACGTGGGACCAGGGGAGCGTCCCAGATAAAATCTCCGTGGCCTGGATGCTGGCTCCGAGCAGGTGTCTGTTCTCAACATCAAATACTCCAGGACAACCAGTGGCCGCAGCATCCGGAAAGGCCTGGAATCTCTGGGAGACCCTGGGCCTCCTCCCACCCAAGTGGGCAGCTCGGCCTCTCGAGCCCACCCAGGTCCTGCAGCTGCCAGTGGCCCGAGCACATATCCGGGACGGGGTGTCTATCGTGGGCTGGGTCCCCGCTGCCCGGTGTGTGTGTCTGTCCCTCACCCCGAGCAGTTGTCAGCTGCAGGAGGAGCTCGGGCATGGGACCGGGTGGAGCCCAGCCTTGGGAGAGCATCCCCAGCGCACGCTGAAGGGGTGGCACGTGGCTTACCACCTCCCTGGGAAGTGGACGTGGAGGTGGCCCCTCATCCAGGTGACGACACCTTCTGGGGTGACCAGGCAGCTTGGAGTTTCAGGCAAACAGTGAGTAACATTTTAGGATATGTAGGTCCCGGGCACCATTTGGGATCTACTAACACCAAAAGGGGAGCTGGTGTTTGTCTGAGATCCGCGTCTGGCTGCACATCTGTATTTTTCTTCCCACTCAGCAACCCTCCCACACAGCCGAGTCAGGCCCCAGCTGGCATCCAGGGGCCCCCAAGAGGAGATGACGCCCCAAGAGAAGTATAGTGGGACCTGGACATCATGGGCCTTACTGAGGATGGCGCGCAGCCCCTCCCGGAAAGAAGCGCCTGGGACGATGGATCACCGCTTTGTGGGGGCCCCTGAACCCTCGGGTGTGCACATGCGCCTTTGTCCCAGGGCGGGGCAGCTCCATGTGCTCACACTGGGATGGGTTGTCTTCCTGGAGGGGCTCTGCAGGCGGATTTTAGGGAGATGATGGAGGAGACAATGTCCAGAGTGGCCTGTGGGTAGAGTTTAGGGACAACACACTGGAGCTCAAGTTCAAAAGGCAGAGATGATGGCGAGGGGCAGCCAGCAGCTGGGGGTTCACAGGGGCCCCCGCCTGGCGTGTACACGTTGGGTGGATGCATGTATGGGGCTACTCCCTGGGGCACGGGGCAGGGGGCGATGGGGTCCTGGGCCGCTGGGATGTCAGGGGGAGCCCTGTGGTCCCATCGAGGGTGCACGTGGGTGTCCATCTGTCAGAACCACCCCTGCAGCTGTGGTCACCCCCCCCACCCATGCCAGGAGGTGGGCAGCGTCAGTGCCAGCCGTGGCTTTCAGCCGAGACCTCTGTTTTATTGACTTTTCTCCAGAAGCCATTGCGTCTGTTATTTATGCTACTCTGGGCTAAAAAAGCTGTTTGTTTATATTTTACGGCAATGTAAATCCCCGGCAAGGAGACACGATATTTTTACGGTGCCCAGTAAGGATTCCGGGGAGCTCTGGGGATCTTTACTGCCGGCTACCAGCGTCCCCCGCCCAGGGCTGCGTGTCTGTTGTGAACATCTGGATACATGCGGCTCACAGATGTGTCTCCTGCCAAACATCTGGGGCGGGGAGGGGGCCGCTGGCTCGGACCTGCAAACAGGAGCAGCCGGGGGGCTGCCGATCACCCTATGGCCTTGCAGTTCATTTCGGGGTCTTCCCTCCTCCCAGTTTGGGGCTGGCTGGGCTTGCTTGGCGCCCGTGGGCATTGGGGTCTGGCTGGCATGGACGCAGCTGCATTTGTCTGCACTGGTCTGCGATGACCGTCCATTGAGGGCCTGCCCAGTCCCTGGGGGATGGGGCTGTGGGTGCAAGAGAGCAGGGCAGTGCAGCCCCAGCCTTCCGGAACCTACGGACCTGTGTGGCGTGCCGAGAAGCCAGGGGCTGGCTGCTTCTGTGTGGCCCGGAGGCCTCGCTGGAGGCTGAAGGACACTGTCCAGGTGGCGGCTGGCCCTGCAGGGGATGGCAGGATGGCTGGTGGGGCCCAGAGCCCCGAGATTCTGCGTGAAGGAGACACACGTGACTGCTGACAAGCCACACAGCTCCCCAAGACAGGAGGTTGGAAGCCACATCTCCCAGCAGCCTGTGAAGGACCCAACTGTGATGTCCTGAGCTCCTGTCCAGGCCAAGCGCGAGGTAAGCACCTGGGCACGGCCAGACAGGGACAGGGTGGGGGGTGCAGAGCAGGGGGATGGGGTGGGGGTGCAGAGCAGGGGGACAGGCACTGGGGACGTGATGGGGACCCAGCCTGGAAGGCGGCAATGCTGCTGTTCCCGCAGCCCCCCGTTGCCCCATTAAATCCCAGCTCTGAAGGAAATGATAGCGTCCTACCCTTGTGCAGATGGAGAAACCAAGGCACAGAGCACTCCAGGTCTGAGCTGACTCACTCTGCAGCAAGGGGAAGGACTTGGCCTCAAACCAGCAGCTGTGTCTGTAAATCCCTCGTTCCGCACGGGAGAGACAGGCTCTCACCCCATCTTAGCCGGAAAGTATGTGCGAGTACGGTTGTGATTGTGTGTGATTGTGTGTGTGTGCAAGAGTGAGCATATGTGTGTGTCAGTGTGTACGTGAGTGTGTGTGAATGTGCATGCCGGTGTGGGACCATGTGTGGGTGCACATGTGCATGGGCACGTGCATGTGTGATGTGAGCATTGTGAGTGCACGAGTGTGTGATATGGGTGTGAACGAGGGTGGGAGCATCAGTGCATGAGCGTGAACATATGCAAGTGTGAGGGTGTGTGCACACAGGCGTGTACACATGAGTGTGAGCGTGGGTGTGACATGTTCACACTGCTTGGCTCTGGTGCTGGACGCAGAAGAGCCCGCTCGGCCTGCTGGCCTTGCTTGGTGGTGTCCGGCCGGCAGGGCCTGTGTGTGCGACACCAGAGGGAAGGTTGAAGTGGGAGGGGTGCCAGGGCACCCTGTGGACAGTGGGGGAGAAGGTTCCGGCAGAGGCACCCGGGTGGGACCTGTGGGCAGGTGGTTGGTGCAGGCGCAGGGAGGTGGCCGGGCAGGGCAGGGCGGGGACCTCGCAGGCTCTGTGGGGACCGGGGTCTCCTCTCAGGGGACCTGTCAGCTGGGGTGGTCCCAGAGGGGTGGGAGAAAGAGCCGGAAGTGGGCAGTGGGCAGAGGTGCAGTGGGGATGGGGCAGTGGGGACGGGGAGATGGGTATAACCCCCCAGTGCGAGCTTTGGCCTCGGCCCCTCTCTCCAATGGTGGCTTCCATCTCTCTCCGGTAAGCTCTGGGCAGGGGGGCAACGGCCTGTCGTTTTCGCCTTTTGCCCCTGGCAGCCTCTCACCTGGGGGGAGCTGGGCCTGGCTGGGAAGGGGCTCTTTGATCTGGGGGCCACGGGGCCGCCCTGGGGTCTGCTGAGCCGAGTCTGCTGGGGAGCCCCTGCCCGCCCTCGGGAAAGCGCAGGGGGAGCGGGGTGGAGACTCTGAGGACCCCGGGTCCCAGCCGGGAGGCCCTCCCTGCCCGTGACTCAGTTTCCTCATTTGGTCATTGCCAGCTCTCAGGGTTATGAGGACAAATGGCTCCGAAGGGTCCGGAAGGCGTCGAGGGCTCAGTTAAGTCTGGCTCTCTCTCCTGCTGCCCACCCACCTCTCTCGGTCCTCAGAGCCACAGGGCGAGGGGCTTGCCCCTTAACCCGGGGTCCTGCCTCTCAGGGACCCTCGACAGGCGTTCGGGGACTGGGGGCTGCGCTGGGGACATGACTCGCCTCTGCTTGGAGAAAGCCCCTGGGACCCCGTGTGGGGAGAGCACCCTTGGCTCCAGACGGGGAGAATCAGGCCTTGGCAGGCTGAGGGGCTTCTGGGGCCGTGGGGTCGCGTCCACGTTTGACCTTCCGGTGATGCCAAGCCCCGCGCCCCCGGGCCGCCCTCATGGCCCTTCCTGGCTGACGGTTCCCAGGTAGGAAAGGGCGAGCGGGCGGCCCCTCTGCGCCGTGCCCCCCCACCCCGGCCGGGCTGCGGAAACTGGAGCCGGGTGGCTGGTGTCAGGTGAGTGACTAATGTCGGGGACAGAGCGAGACGCATGCTTGGGGCTCGGTTTTATGGGTGCCCTTGAAGCCAGAAGCCACGACTGTAACTCAACCCGGCCGTGCCGGCGCCCGCAGGCCCCGTCCGTGAGGTGATTGACAGTCCAGACGGATTCGGCTTTGGGGCCTGAGCAACCGAACCCCACATCACATCGCCCTGGACACCAAGGTCCTGCCCCCGCCACGGTCTGTGGGTCCCGGGATGGATGGATGGATGGGTGGCCTGGCTGCAGACCTCTTGCCCCCCCCGGCTTGCTCCCTCCGTGGAGGCCCGTCCCTCAGCCCCCGGCCCCCTCCTTGGGTGGGCAGACGTGTCCTCAGCACCTGGAGGCTTTGGGGGTTTGGTTTGTGGGCCCTGCTTTGGGGGAACAGCTGGGAACGCCTGCCTGGTGGGGTGGGCACACTCCTCGCCCAGAGCTTCAAACTCCAGGCCTTGCAGCTGTGGTCCTGGGTGGGGAGTGGGTGCCCAGCCCCAGAGGGCTCAAACCTCCCACCCCCAGCCGGGGCCAGCCATGCGTCATGCCTCTCCTCGGCCACCCATCCTGCGGAACGAGGGAATGCTCCTGAAAGATGATGGCCTGGAACCCCACGTCTGCCCTCTAGACACGCTGAGTGCCCGTCCCCACCTGCTCGGACCCTGGGACCACGGCGGGCTGGGGAGGCCTGGGGGGAGCCCTGTGAATACAGCTCCATGGGCTGCCCCCGCCCCACCTCTGCGACTGCACCCCCCCCACGCACGTGTGGGTTCAGGGGGGCTGTGAAGAGTTACCCGAGGGGACCCCGAACTTTCTGTCTACCCCAAGTCTCCTTTCCCCCATGGTGGCTGGACACGGACGCAGCACTGCCCCTGAGGAGACGTCCTGGGGAAACCGGAGAATCAGGGCAAGTTCTTGGCCTCCAGTTAAGTTCAAGGAGGAGTTGGGACAAAAAGCTCAAGATAAAGCAGTCACCCGCCCTCCCTCCGCCCTGGGGAACAGGAAGTGCTTGGTGGATGGCGGGGAGGGCACGGCCAGCAGCCTAGGCCCGGCCTGCCCAGGGGCACAGAGGTGCTAGAACTTTCCCATGTCCTCGGAGGGGTCTCCCAGGTCACCCCAGCACAGACAGGCAAGCGCGGACAGACAGCTGAGGGAGGATGGATGGAGAGATGCCCAAGGCCATCCCCAATGTTCTGGAAGTCTGCAGAGGAAGATGGGGGGACTGCAGCTGAGGGGGGAGTGGGAGAAGGACACCCCCAGCCCAGCACAGACCTCGACCCCCACAGATGCTGGCCAATGCCCGGAGCCTCTAGGCTGCCACTGCTCGGGCCACAGAGAGCCGCTGGTAGAGGACCCAGTGCCCACCCAGCATCCACAGGAACAACGTTCTGGCCCCCTCATGGGGCAGAGGGGGAGACAGAAAATCCTGAACAACTGAACCTCAAAACAAAACAAGTCTTTGCAGAGCAAAGAGTGAACAGAGATTAACTTACAGAAAGGCAAACTTGAGGGAGGCCCCTGGTGCTTCCTTGGCCTGAGACTGGCGCCCACCGACCCACAGACGTTTCTTCCGGGGAGGGGGTACAGCTGCCATCTGGGGACCTGAGCCATCTGGGGACATCTGCAGGGCTGCGTGGGTCCACTGGAGGGGATCCAGCTCCCTCTTCCCTTCTGGGCACCGCACACCATCTGTTTGGGGGTCTCCAGACCCCCAGGTGCTTGGCCTGTGCCCTCGGGGCCTGGCTGAACCCCACGCTCTCACATGAACTGTCCCTTGCACCCCTGGGCTGGGGAACTCTGGGGCAGGTGAGAGGCCAGAGGGTTTTGTGGGGTGGCCGACACCCCCCTTTTGGACAAGAAAGGGGAGGGGAGGGCAGAGGGGAGGGCGGAGGGGGCCCACAGGGGGTCAACAGGCTGGGGTGCATCCACAGCTGACCCACGGAGCCCCCCGCTCGCCCACACCCCGGCTGTAGATGCCCGCTGGGTGGGTCCGCCAGGGCTGGCTGCCCTGAGTGCTGCTGGGGGACTCGGCCCTGGAGCCCATGACCCCAGGTCCGGAGCAGGCCTCAGCCCCCTGCTTGTCTCATCCATCGTTTCTGCCACGTGTACGTGGGCCCCAGCTGGTGGCCGAAGGCATGTCAGGGGAGCTGCACACAGGGAGCTCTGTGCAGTCCAAGTGCGGTTCCCTCCTGGCCTCCTGGGGGGCAGGACCGCTCGTGGGGCCTTGGGGGCTGTGGAGGAGAGGCTGTGCACCCCAGAGATGCTCGCGGCTGCCCGCTCAGCTGGGGGCCGTGGCCGGAGGTGCTCGCCCAGCTTCTCGGCACCTTGAGCAGACCCTCCCCTGCAAGGCGTCACCCCCTGCTCGGCTTGTGGGGGTCACACCGCCCTGGTCACTGCACGGGTGCTCCCGGCTTCGCTCGGGGTTCCGGGCTTGGGTGCTTTATGTGTTTTGTGTTTAAGAAGGTGGTAAATGCAGACAGGGCCCAGCTTGCCTGTGGCTCTGGATAGAGGGGAGCAGGACCCCTAGACCCTCCCAGGCCAGGCTGGGAGTCGCAGGGAGTGTGGGCAGCACAGGCTCACCTCTCCTGAGCAGGGAACTGCTTCTCTGCTGACAGGTCCCGTTCGGAGGTGAGAAAGGACACATCTGCAACTTCCTGACCTCGGCTGACACACACACACACACACACACGAACACATGCTCATGCACAGGCACATGCATGCCCATGACAGCACACACACAGATGCCTGCACACAGGAACACATGGCAACACATGTACACAGGGTGCACACACAAACATGCACGCCTGCATACGTGATCTCACACCATCACGTGCACACACATGTACACACGTGCACACACAAACAGATGCAAAAACACACAACCCTCTTCAGAGAAGGTCCGGCCTCTCCTGGGAGAGAACCCCATTGCTAGGGAAGGAAAGAAAGGAATTGGTGCTGATCCTCAACCTTGGCGAGCAGGTAGGCAAGTCTCCAAGGGAGCCCAGGGGACACAGGCCCAGAGGCGCAGCTCTGAGCCCCAAATCCCCCCACATATGTCCACTCGCCATCCCCATAAATCCTAGTCTTCACCATGAACCCTGCTGGTGTCTGGCTGGGTGGGACAGGTGGCTGGCAGTCCCCCGTGACCCCTGGGTGTCACCCCATGGCTCCAGGAGGCTCTGGCCCACCCTGGCTGCCCACCGTTGCCCAGACCCCTCGGTGGTATTACTGCAGGGGCTGTGTGAGGTAACAATGCAGCAATCCGAGGGCCTTGGGGGGCCCTGTAGGCTTCCTCTGGGCCTGGGGTTCTGCGTCCAGGCTGGAAAGGAGATGCCAACTTCCCCGGGGAGAGGTGGCAGCCTGCATGGGCCGAGGGTGGGAAAGTGACTTGACATAGTCCTGATGGCCGGGGGGTCGGGCCCCTCACTGAGCTGGGACAGCAGGCTGGGGGCTGCCTCGGGCATCCAGCTGGGGGCTCACCCCTGTGGCCTCACGGGGCCAAGGCTGCTCAAGCAGGACTCTTGGGCACACTCTGCAAAGGCAACTTCTCCCCACGGCCACAGCAAGAGCGAGTCCTGTGTCAAGAAGTGTGTGCATGTCTGACCTCACAAACTGTGCGGGCACCTGCCCCCAGGCCCTGCCCTGCTCGCCAACCTGCAAAATGTCCTGTCCATCGCCATGGGGCGTGTGCACACCTGTGCCACCACTGGGGTCCTGAGGCCTGGGCACCGTCCTGCAAAGGCCGTGGCCACTGGCTGCTTGTCCTGGAGTCTGCAACAGCGCTCGGACCAGCGCCCAATCGGCATCAGATGGCTGCTCCGGCTCTGAGCAGCGTCCTCCTCGGTGGTGCCGGCTGCTTCTGGGGACTGGCACAACAGCTGCCAAGGCGGTTTCCAAGCGGAAGGTCTTGGAAATGCAGGCAAGCCTCGCCTCGCACCACCACAGTGTTTCCAGGAAACTGGCTACTGTGGGCCGTCTGGCTGTTCCCCCCACCCGCCCTCTGGCAGACTTCCGTTTCCACCTGCTCCACCTTCCTACGGAGGGGTCAGTCAGAAGCGGGAGCATCTCCTGGCCTTGGAGGTCATGACTTTCAAGCACTGCTTGGGCAGAGCCAGGCCGGGGTTGCAGGTAGCTCCCAACCAGGGGGAATCACTTGGGCACCTCGAAAGGAGGATGCTCACTACGTTCGTCCAGTGTCTTCTCTTTCCTACTGAAGTTTCTTCTCAGAATTAGATATGTAGAAAGTTTCATCAAATTCACGTACACAGCAGGAAGCTCATAACATAAAGCAGCCCGGCTGGCTCACTTCTCAGGGACGCCCCATGCCCCAATATCTCCTCTTTGAGTTTTTTCCCCTGTATTTATCTCTTTGATCTTAAAGTGTATCTTCATACCTTATCTAACATTTGTAGCATGTTTCCATTTTAAGTTTTTCTACTGATGTTTTACTGGTGGATGGTGAAGTCTCTCCATGGCCCTTTCCAATATCATTATTTCTCAACATTCAGTGCTGTCACTTTCCAGGGTTTACATTCTGATTAGCATGTCAGTAACACTCAGAGCTGAGCCACAGAAAGGACTTCCTTTCCTTTCCTATGTATCTCTTTTACCTGCCTGGTCCTAACGGTCGCCTTACACTTTCATTTGCACAAGTTTCAAATTTGCTGTCACTAACTTATCCCTAAACTATCCTAAAGAGCTGTAAACTTCCTCTAGAAGTGGCTAAATGCATCAGGTTACCTTTATTTAGTTTTCTTGGGGCCTTTTCCTCTCTCCACAGTGTTCTGGTTGTTCTTTAGTTACCATCTTAATGGGGGCACATTTGGGAGGGAAAGAGGTACCGTTCATAATCCCACTGGGAAACAGACACAAACCAGGGCTGTCCTGGTGAACCCGGGCACGAGGTCACCCATCTCCAGGCCACCTGCCCAGGGGATGTCTAGGGGTGGTTTTCACCATTATCCTGGGGATTCCATTTGCCTCTGTCAGGTTTCTGATTCCCTGTTTCCTGAATCCTGTTTCATGATTTTTTCTTTTCTTTCCTTTTTTTGGTTTATTCCCTTGATTTACTGGAGCACATCCTGCAGTAGCTCTCCGAGAAAGTATTCAGGGGAAATACATTTTTGAAACCCTTATCTCTGAAACTGCCTACATTCTACTAATGCTCTTGATTGTTTATTTGGCTGACTCAGGATTGTAGATGGGGAGTTATTTCCCCTCAGACTTTCGAAATTGCTGCTCCACTGTTTTCTAGCTTCCAGTTGCTATTAAGTCTGACAGCAATTTTTGCCTCCTGACTTCTCTTCCCCTCTGTGTGATGTTTTAGGCGCATCTCTCTCCTATTTTCATGACAATTCATGATGCCATGTCTTGTGCCAGTGACTTTTCATTCCTTGGGCTCAGCTTTCTTGTTCTCTCTTTCTCGGGAGCTGCTGGACCCCACTAAATTTACCCACTTCCCTTTTCTCAGAGAAGGCAGCATGGCTGGGAAGGGCAGGGGCTCCTGGGTTGGCTTCAGCTCTGCCACTTACCAGTGTATAATCTTGTGTAGTTACTTGCCCGTGTTGTGCCTCAGTTTCCTCACCTGTAGGGTGGGCATGGTACACAGGACCTGCCCGCGGAGCTCCTGGGGATCAACTACCCCTCAAGGTGGCGGTGTGGGGTGCTGGTTTTAAACAGGGCCCTGCGGCTGCTTTGGTGCCAGTTCAGCCAGCGCCCTCTCTCCCACGCATCCAGCAGCCTGGCCCACACAGCACACCAGCCCAGAGGCAGCTGGACCTCCCGTGGTCACTCGGCCTTGTGTCCATTCCCAAGGAAGTGCCCCCACCTCCTGTGGCCCGGCTCTGAGCTCAGGGGTGTCATCCATCAGGGGCTATTCTAGGGCATCCTCTGGGTAGGGGCAGGGTGGGGGCTGTTGAGTGACTGGGGCCTCAGTTTCCCCCATGGATAAGGAAAAGCCTGGCCTTGCTGGCTCCTGAGGGCCCCACACCCTTTGAGCCGTGCTCCCAGCTGGGGGCCCCAGCCGCAGCAGCCCCTCCATTAGACAGCCTCTCACCAACAGCACATTCCTTCCTTATAAACGCCGAGCCCCAAGCTGACCACAAGTCTCCTCCTAGACAAATCTAATCCATTTCTCCCCCCAGTTCTGCCACCACCCCACTCCCGAGCCACCGTAGACATGGGGCCGCTGGGGCGCCTGCTGTCCTCAGCCCCTCTCCCTGCCCTGACGGGGCGCCAGCCTTGAAGGACCTGATTTATTGTCTTTGAAACTACCCGCAGATGTGGCCGCGTCTGCTGGCTGTTGCCAATTAGAGAGCTCGGGGCACACAGCCGCCTTGCTGGCCGGCCGCCCTCACGGCCGAGAAGTGTCACCCAACCCCGGAGTCGGGGACCAGGTCAGCCATGGGCACTTCACAGCTGCACTGGGCCTGAAGAGACGCTGACCCAGGACCCCAGGACGAGGCCATTTTCCTCCAAGGAGCATCAGAACGAGTGTCCCAAAGGAAGGACCTGGAGTCCTCCAGGCGAACATCCGCCCCCTTCGTAGAGCGAGTCTGTGGTGACGGGGACTCAGCCCCGAACCCCACTGCATGGCCTCGGGACACAGACGACGGGGACCTCTGATCTGGATTTGGTAGCACAATTCCAGACTCTGGAAAGAAACTGTCGTGAATGGAGAGTGTGTGCAAATAAAGTACATGTTGCGTGTGTGTGTGTGCGTGTGTGCAATTCTGTGCAGCCCCAGTGGCCAAGGGGCCGTAGACACAACCACAACCCCCACCCCAGCCGCCGTGAACTCCGTGGGCTCTCCTGGACCCCCCGCACCCTCTCATTTTCACACAGCCTTAATATTTTAAAATCGCAGTGGTCTGTTAAATGGCTAAATGTCTTATTATTCCAAGCTCAACGCGACTTCCCTTGTGCACTTCTGCTATACCAGGACGTGCCCCTGGCCTGGGGGGTGAGCTGGGGTGGGCCCCCAGCATGGGACCCCAGAGTTTTGCTCCCGGCGGGTTTGTCTCCGTCTTTGGGCCTGTCTTTTGGGAGAGGTTCTGCTGCGTTCGATGGGCCCATGGGCTCCATAGCCCCTGGCCCGAGTCCCCTGGGCTTCCCTCCTGCTCGGGGACACCCTGCAACAGCGGATCCACATGCAAGGAGGAGACGCAGAGCCCCAGTGTTTCTCCTCTGGGGGTCCCTGCCAGAGAGCAAGAGAGACCCCACTGCTGGGGGACCCCACCCCCGGCTCCACAGGCCAGGATGAGTGTCCCTCTGACCTGCCTTGGGCTGGAGGACATGGGGCCGCCCATGACTGCCCCACCCAGAGCTGCGAGGGGCTCAGAGGGCCCCGCCCTGAGAAGCGGGGACACACTCCCCAACTCTCAGATTCTGTTGGTGTCTTCCAAACATGGCGTGTGTCCGTGTGTGCGCATTTTGTGGGTATATCAGTGTATCTGTGTGTCCGTTTTGCAGGGGAATGTGTGCGCAGAGTGTGTCAGCATCTGTACACATCCGTGCTGGTGTGTGACTCAGGCCTGTATCAGTGGATGTGAGTGTACTGTGGGAGTGCGCCAGTGTCCATGATAGCGTGTGTGTCGCTGATTTTCCTAGGGGGAGACGTTGGTCACACCAGAACTGGGAGGTCCCCAAGTGTCCCCCTCAGGACAGAGGGGAGGGGTCTTGAGGGGCTCCAGGCCCATCCCCGCTCCCATGGCGTCACTAAAGCCCTGAGCCCCTGAAAGCTTTTGAGCTTTTCTCTGAAGATCCACGGTGCCTTGTTCTGAAAACGTGGGGGCACATTTCCCCAAACGTGCACGAGGCTTTGCCCGGGACATGGCCACAGCCCTCAGCTCAGGGATAGCGGCAGGACTGGCTGGGGGGCACAGGAGCTGCAGCCCCCTGTTCTGGGCCTGTTGAGACCCTGTGGGCCATCTGCCCCCACTCCCAGGCTTCTCCCAGGCCCTGCCTGAGCCCCGAGCCCCTTGAGAGGCACCCCCATCTCCGAAGGCACGGCACATCCCCCTCGCAGGGCGGCTTCCAGCCTTGTGGGGATCTAGCCACCGTCCCAGGGTCCCGTGGGCCTCAGGCTGTCTGACAGGTGTCCCCCAGTTTCCAGGCAAGAATTGCCTTCGGTTCCCCGCCCCGGCCCCAGATCCCCAGTGCAGGCTCCCATCCTTGGGGTGCCGTCTGAGGGACAGAACCACGCCCTCCTCTGGCCTTACTCTGACCGTGCGGTGCAGGGTCAGCTGGCAATGAAGGTCATGGCTGTGGCTGGAGCCCTCGGGGGATGTGGGGCTGGTAAACGGGCCCCTTCACCGGAACACACAGGCCTGATGTCACACCCCTGGGAAGAAGCTTCTGCCTGAGCAGAGTCCGGAACCTTCTCCCTGCTCCGGCTCTGTTGGTTAAGGAGGAAGAGCTGCCTTCCGGCTGTCAGCCACTTGGACCCTGACAACAGCGGGACGCCCCTCAGGTGCTCCGTTCTGGAGACGCCCCTCAGTGAGCTTGGCGTGTTGTCATAGGGGGGCTCGTCCTCGAGGCACCTGGGACCTCAAGGCTGTGGAAAGGTCCCAGGCCCCGTGCCACACTCCTGCAGCCGTGGGGTTTTATAAGACTTCAAATCTAAGGCATTTGTGCCCCCTTCCTAAAAGAGTGTCCCCCAGATTCTTTCCACTGCACAAAACCCAACCCCTCGCTGGCAAGGGGAACCCCTGCTTCTCTCAGGCACCCCCAGTAGGGTGGAAGGCGACTGGTTTCCGAAGCTGCCAGAAGTGGTCAAGGGGCAGCCCTGGCCAAGGGCCCACCCCGGCATGCCTCGGGGCTCCCCGCCATTGCCGACCACCGCACACCCCTCGCATGGGACAGCGTGGTCTCTGCCCGCCCTGTCCCCTGTGGAGCACCCACGCAGCTGGGGTGGGGGCACGGCCGGGCCGGGGGGCTGAGGGACCCGACCCCCACGTGGCATTCGGAACGCGCCGAGAGGCGTTGGTGCCGGGCAGCCGCGGCTCCTCCTCCTGACAGAGCCCCTGCTCCGGGGCTTAATGGATTAGTTAAAATGACGGGGAAAAGCGGGTTTCTGATTTACGACCTGCAGGTTTCTGCTGACGGCAGCGCGTTCTCCCCGGGCCGCGCCTCGTGTCGTGGGCACATAAGGGCCGTGTTGTTTCCCCGACGTCGCCCTCGGGCTCGTCCGCAGACCCTTCGCCCAGAGACCTCTCCAGACCTTTAAAACAGGAAGTTTAATTTTATAGAATTAGAAAAGAGAAAACGGTACTTAATTATCTGGCCGTGAAACAGCACTGGCCTTTCTTAATTTTAGTAGCTCGTAAAACGCCGTTCCTGCAGCTAACTACTTCTGGTCCAAACACCCCTCAGTTTTGGAGATTTGGAGAGAATATTTTATGAACTGTTATATATTGCACTGCAGTTTTTAAGCTCTGCTATGACATATTTCTCTCAAGATTTATTGGCAATTTTTATTTAAAACAATATATTAAATAGGGGAGAAAAAGTAACGTTAGGTAAAATTCAAAAATTAGCTAAACATAGCACTGACCGAACCCCTTTTATTTGCCATCCCCACCCTTCCCTGGGCCCTGCTCCCCAACTCCACTGTTGGCATCAACGACCCCAGCTGCATCATTAATTCAACATGGCTTCCAGCATGGCTCCAGGCCACCAAGGTGACTACGCGAAAGCCAGACAAGTGTGAGAGTAACAATCCCGAGCTGGTGGCCACGGAGCACTAAGCCCACACATGGTCCCTGCAGCTGTGCGCTCCGGGCCCTGGGGCCTTGCGGTGACATGCCACAAGCCGGGGCTGACGGCAGCTGGCGATTGTGCTCCCACAGCTCTGGAGGTGAGGAGGGCAGGGCCTGGGCTCAGGGGTTCCTGGTGGTTCCGGGGGTCCTGTGGCTCACCCAGCTTTGCTCCCGTTGTGGCCTCCATCCCGTGTGGCCATCTCCCTCTGCCTCCATCGGTGTTTACACCCCCGTCTTACGAGGACCCCACTCATATTGGGTTGGGGGCCTGTGTTTAATGCAGTCTTGTGGGGGCAGATGTGTTAATGTTGATGAGGTTGGAATCTTTGGATTAGGTTGTCTCCATGGAGATGTGACCACCCAGCTGTGGGTAATGCCTTTGATTAGATTATTTCCATGGAGGTGTGGCCCCGCCCATTCACCGTGGACCTTGATTAGTTCACTGGAGCCTTGAGAAGGAGCTCACAGACAGAAGGAGCTCAGAGCTGCTGCTGAGAGACACATTTTGAAGACGGCCATTGAAAGCTTCTTTTAGGGACCCCGGCCCTCATGTGTCAGGCTCCTCCTCCAGACTGGCTTCACATTAGCTCATCCCACCCACAGATACCTGGGGCAAATGATCCCACCTGCGGAGGCCGGCATGAGGGCTGCAGCGTCTTTTGGGGGACATGGTCTACCTGTAAAAGGAAGTCGTCAGTACATGCGGCAGCCGTCCATGGGCTCTGAACCCAGGTGCCCTCGCTCCTGAGCTGGCTGGAGCTGCTGTCTCCAGGCCTTGCTGTGTACACACCTCCACCTGGGTTTCTGCACAGTAATCCGCGGGCCAAGCAGGCATTGTTTTCAGTATTGAGGGAGACCGGTTGCTCGGCCCCAGAATCCTGCATGCGGGCTGTCCACTGCTCTCCCTGGCTCCCCTGGGCACTGTGGGGTGCCAGAGAAAAAGCCAGCACTGGTGAGTGAACTTGGGGAGACCCAGCACAGGTGCCCCAGGATGGCCTTGCAGTTCTCACTGTGCCATGCCAAAGCCGGGGATTTCAGAGACAGGGCAGTGCATTCAGGGGAGCCCCTGGGGAGCCTCCGGGGCCTGGGGAGGAAGGATCATGTACTCAGGAAAGGGGCGGGATGTGAAGGGCGGGCAGGGGGGTGGGAGTGCTGGCCCGGGCATCTTGGGGAGCGGCTGAAACCAAGGGAGCCCCCCGATGTCAGTCAACCTTGGCCCCCTTTGAGTCGATGGCTGAGAGTGCTGTTCTTTTTTTATTTGAAACAATTCTCCTCTGTGTGCTTTGAGCCAAACAGAGCCTTCCAAGGTCTATTTTGGGCACGCTCAGTGCTGCGGAATACGTCTGGGGTGGTGAAACCTCCTGATGATGCATTCGATGCCATCTTCGAGGTGCATCGGGGCTGAGGGAAGATCGGGGCCCTGAGGAGGCGAAGGGGCAGAGCACGGCGCAGTGTCAGGCCCTCGGCTGGCGTGGGGCTGCAGCCGAGCAACAGCACTCGCCGAGCTGCCCGGCCTGAGGTGCCACCCAGGATTGAAACTTTCTTGACAAGTCGTGGGCAGCTGTGGAAGACATGAGCCCCTTGGGGCTCTGCACAGATCAGGCATTCCTGAGTGCAGGGGTCCCTGGGAGGGCCGAGCCAGGGCCTCTGCGTAGATGGGGGAGCATTTGTGGCCACAGCCACAGACCTGGACTAGGCGATGAGCAACCCCCCCACCTCCCATCTCAGTGTCTGCCCAGGTGAGGATGTGGAAAGCAGCTGAGGTTGGGGGTGAACTGCAGGTGGGTGGGGGCGGCAGCCACGGCAGACCCCGGGACATCACAACTGACCTCAGAAACCTGCCCTTGTTTCGGGCTCCAGTGTCCAAGGCTGACAGGTTGAGCCACAAGGGTGGCAGGGGGCTGTGGGGGGGGGACAGCGTGGAGACGGCTGCCACAGTGCCAGCTGGGGCTGGACTGGTCAGGGGCCCCGAGCAGCCCAGGCCAAGGCTGGGCAGAGGCTCGGGCCTGGCAGGGAGGAGCTGCCCCTCGGCAAGGCCTGGCCCGGGGACCCGGGGCTCTCCCAAAGAAGAAGCAGACGAGCATCGGGCTGTGGTCTCTCTGAGTCTGTGCCGTTCGGGGGCAGCTTGCTGGCTGTCCATGACTCAGTCCCTGCTTCTGTCACTCGGCGTCCATCTCCCCTGTCTCCTCCTGGGGCTTCCACCCCTGCGCCTCCATCTCCTCTGCTCACAAGGACCCCATCCTACTGGGATGGGGCCACCCTGATCTGTCTGTCCTCATTGTGACCAGAGATGACTCCACTGATGGGTGCAGACCCCCAAGACGAGGGGCAGGGCAAGGCCCACACCCACCGGCCAGGACTTGAGCCTGCCCTTGGGGCACGAAGGGACATAAGGACTTTTCTTGGCAAGTAAAGTCTGAAAAACTGTCCCAGCAGATGCTCACAACAGGAAACATGGGAGAACAAGGAGGAAGAAGGGGCTGCAGAAGAAACGTGTGGCTCCGTTTCTGTGAATGTCGATGACAGGCGCAACATTTAGGAATGTCTGAGGTTTAAACCACATATAGGATCAAGGTACAGAACCTTAATGATATGGAAATTGGGGGCAGTCAAATCAAGTAAGGCAGCCTAGAATCTTTGCATTGTGCCAAGTAGCATCGCACTGCACAGGCTGTGCTCTAGGGTGACGTAAGGATAGAAATGTACGTTAATGACGAGGTGGCGCAGGATGCAGTGATGAAGAAAACACTGAGTCAGCACACACAAGGAGAGAAATGAGAAGAAAAAGAAACTTGGATATTCAGGGCAAATAGTAAGTATACAGAAAGATACATTTATATCCACATATGTCATTGTGTTGAATGTAAATAGATTAATGTTTTAATTAAAAGTCAAGGATGGCCACGCTTGATAAAAAAATCCAATATATTTCATTTATAAAAGCTACACTCTAAATATAAGGATTCAGGCAGATTGAAATAAAAGGCTGAAAAAGTTATATTATGAAACACTGACATTAGCAATGTAGAGCTGTTATAGCGAGATCAGATAAAGTAAACTTCAAGGCAAGAAGCATTGCCAGAGAAAAAGAGGGACAGTTTATGTTGATAAAGTCTTCAATTCATCATGAAGATATTTGGATTCTAAATGCACATCAACCTAATAACAGAGCCTTGAACCACATAAAGCAAAAACTGACAGAATGAGAAAGTGAAACTGACAGATCCACAAATAGAATGGGCTATTTTGACACAAATCTCTCAGTAACTGATAGAACAAGCAGAAAGATATCATTAAGGATAAAGAAAATTTAAACAGCATAATGAGCAACTTAACCTAATGGGCCAGCACCCAACAATGGCAAAGCACACTTAAAAAATCCACACATGGAACATTTACAAAAACTGAGCTTATGCTGGGACACAAATCAAATGTCAACAAATTTTAGAAGATCGAAATCATAAAGAATATGCAGTCTGACCAGGCAGAATAAGCTAGAAATCAACAACAAACATACAACATCATCAACAACAGCAACAAAAATTAAAACTCTAGGTTTAGGTGTTAAGAAAGATATATTCAAATAACATATGAGTCAAAGAAGAAAATTGCTGGAAATAAAATATGTCAAATTTAATAATAATTTAAAAATACATTACACCCAATTTTGTAGGATGAAGCTAAAGTTTGCTTTAAAGGGAAATTTAGAGTGTTAAATGCATTCAGAGGAAAGAAGAAAGACTGAAAAGCAATTATCTGAGCAGTTATTTCAAGAAGTCATAAAAACCCAAAGAAAACAAAAAGAAGAAAATAATAACAAGCAGAAATCGAAGAAATGTAAAACAAAGATTAAAAAAAAAGCTCCAAGTCAGTTCCTTGAAAAGACTAATAAAATTAATAAATTCTGAGAGCAGTTGAGGAAAAGCAAGAGTGAGAGACAGAGAGAGTAAATAATCAATGTTAGGAATGAATAAGGGAAAATTCAATACAGATTTTGAAGATATTAAAAAAGATTTTACACTAATCAATTAGAAATGTAGATAAAATGGGTAAACTCCTTGAAAAATAAAACTCAACAAAACTGTCACAAAAAGAAACAGAAAAACCTAAATGGTTCTATCAACTCTAGGACCAGATTAACTTCCCTGGTCAATTTTTTTCAAACATTTAAGAAAGAAATCATGTCAATCTTACACACACTCCTTTAGAGAATAGACAAAGGGAGGGATCTCTTTGTCTTGATTTATGAACCCAGCCTACCTGTCCTTAACTAAAAGCTGGCATGGACCTTACCAGAAAGAAAATGCACAGAGCAATCTATTCACCACTTCTGAAAGATACAAAGATCCTAAAGAAAATATTTAGTAAAATCAAAATCATCAATATAGAAAAACAGTAAGATAACTTGGCTAAGTTGCATTTATTCTAAGAATGCAAAATTGGGTTGACATTCTTAAAATTAATCAGTGCAATTGACCACATAAACAGAATAGAATAGAAAATCAAATGATAATCTCAATCGATTCAGCCACAGCATTTTATAAACTTTAACATCCAGTCATGATTTTTAAAAAACAGTTTAGCCAACAAGGAATAGAAGGTAGTTTTCTTAATATGACAAAGTAAATGAACACGAGCCTTCAGCAAATATCGTACACGATGATGAATTATTGTAAGCTTCTTGCCGAGTCAGGGAAAGGACCAGAAAGCCTATTTAGCCTATGTAACACTATTAACGCTGACCTGCAGATTTGAGTCATTGCAATAAAGCAAGAAAAAGTAAGAAAATTATAACTTCTAGAAAGGAAGGGTTAGTGTTGTCACAATTGACAGATGGTGTAGTTGTGTAAGTAGAAAATCCAAGAGTCTTGACTTGTTGCTGAAATTAATAAGTGAGTTCAGAAAAATCTTTTGTATATTAGCAACAGACATGATTTTCAAAACTGAAGTTACCATTTACAATGGCATGAAAATAGCAAATGCTAAGTAACAAATCTAGTGAAAGGTACGTAAAACCTCGTCACACAGAACTATAAAACTTTATGCAGAGAAATTAAAGAAGGCGTAAATGAATTGAGAGGTCCGCCACATTTATAGATTGTAAAACTCAAGTAGGTAAAGATGTCGGTCCCCTACAAATTTGTCTATGGATTTAATGCAATTGTAATCAAAATTCCATGTTTTTTTGTGTGTGGAAACTTCTGATCTAATTTTTAAATTTGCATGAAAAGTCTATAGATTTGGAAGAGCCAAGACACTCTTGTCACAGCTACTGGTATTCAAAAAGCTGCAGAGATTAAAACAACGTGGTATCAGTACAAAGAAAGAGGCAGGCCCGTATCAGAGCAGGGAGCCCCGAAACACAGCCCCGAGCCCCCAACACATGCAAAAGTGGCTCTGCAGGAAGCGGGCAGATGAAACAGTTTCGGGCAATAGGACACCCACATGGGAAACAATCCTGACCCTTCGCTCACGCCACACATTCACACACACACACACACACACACACACACACACACACACACACACACTTCCAGGAGAACGGTGGGTCTAATAATAAAAGGCTAAACAGTGACGCTCCCAGAAGGTGACAGAAGAGAATATCTTCAAGACCTTCGGGCGAGAACAGGTTTCTCCGGGAGGAAGCCAGAGGACTGGTCATAAAGAAAGAGAACGAGGACTTGACACTAAAACTGAGAACACTTTTCTCCCGAAGCCAAGTCGCTGTGGGAGAGGAGACATCCCACCCAACGGGGTCAGCCTGACCCTGAATTCTCAAAGAGCCCCTCCCGCTCTATTAAAAAAGCGTCGGATCTGTTAGAAGCAAATGGGAAGAGATGGCCCAGGACCCTCAACCTGGGTTATCCACGCTGCCAACGAAACCACAGAAACCAGCTTGACCTTGGTAGTGACAAGGGACATTCAGATGAAAGCCACAGCGAGACATGGCTGTGCGGCCACCGGAGTGGCTGCTGCTGCAAGACAGATTTCGTGACACCCGTGCAGGTGCAGCCAGAGTCAAGGTGAGCTGCTCTCTGCTCCCTGCTTACTGAGGCCCCAGGCTGCACCCCACAACGTCCACAGCAAGGCTCCGACAGAGCTACGTGACGCGTGAAGGGGCAGCGAGCAAGCATCGCGTTCCCCAAGGTGCCCGGGAGAGACACGTGCACGGCCCGGCTTCCTCGGAACAGGGCTGGAGCACAAGCAGTGCAGGCTGTGGCCTCGACGGTGGGGCCCAGGCGGTTTGGGTGAGGGTTCTGGGGAGCCAGTGGAGCCTCCTCGGCTTCCGGATGTGCTTACCTGGGTGCTTGCTCCGGGATAACCCCTTGAACTGTCCGTCAGGGTTCTGTGCAATTTTCTATGCGTGTGTTACCTGTCGCAGTGAAGGCAGGTGGAAGGGCTGCCAGGTGGGGTTTGTGCTGAGTGTGAGGGTCACGGCACCCCGTTTCTGCAGATGGGAAGGTGGCACCCCTGGGAAGTACACACTCATCCACGTGGACACGTGGCGTAGCGGCATCCACCAAAACCCTCGGTCCGAGCCAGGCCTTCTTCCCCTTCTAGGCTGCCTCCATGGACCCAACCAGAACCTTCCTTAGCCTCCGGGAGTGTCTGTACCTTCTGGGAGTGGGGCTGGAAGGTTCTGGAAGGTGAGCTCTGAAAGGGCTGCCCACGTACCACAGTCACACACTCTCAGGCCTGGGAGAGACTGAGCCATGGGGGTCACGTGGGAAGCTGTCCCGACCCGGCGCTGTCGGCTGACTGGTGTCCTCTGGGCTGGGCCCTGGGCGGCCCATACCCCGACGCCCTGGAGGGCTCCCCGGCCAGGCCCCGCTGGGTGGTGGGAGCAGCTGGGGAGCCCGGAGGGCCAGCTGCTGCTCCGCCGATTCTCCCTCTCCCTGCGGCCTCAGGCACCCAGCTCGGGGCAGTGACCGCCACCGTGGAACCCGGGCCTGCTGCGCCCTCTGCCCGCCCTCAGGGGCCGCCTGGTTCCTCGCTTCCACAGGACACACAGTGAAAGCGGGGGGCGGGGGGCAGCTACGCCGGCTCACAGCGGCCCTGGAGGCAAAGCGGCTCCGGCATGTCCCATGGGCAGTGTCCTCACGGTCACCTCCGGCTCTGGGGCACAACTCATAGGACTCTGGTTAGGGGCAGGGCTGTGGGTGAGGCTGGGTTCCGGGGAGTGAAGGTCCCCCAGGTCGCTGGGGTCTGACGTGGGCAGGGGGACGGCAGTGGTGGCCCGAGCGTCCGCCACCAGCTGCCTGCTGTAGCCGCAGCCACCAGTGAGCAGGAGCAGCCGCGCGTGCCCATGTGGGGAGTGGACAGACCGACAGTCAGCGGACGGGCACGTGCCTTCTCAGAACAACCCTTCTTTAGGGACACCGAGGTGACCGTCATCACTTAACGTTCCCTTTTCTTAAAATACAAGGTAAGAGCTGCCTGGAGGACAGGAAGGCCACCTGTGGCCAACAACAATTCCTAAAGGAGTGTAACGAGGCTGGGAGCTTCTCCCGCCAGGGCTGCGTGCGCTGAGCCAGTCCGGGCCCGAGTTTCCGGTGAGGACTCCCAGGCCTAAAGGCAGCGGTTTGGGGTGAGCCTCCGTCCTGGGTGAGGGCAGACCTTCTTCTTAGGCGACTTCATTCCTTTTGATTTTGCTCTACATTATAAACACGAGATGGAGCATTTTATTAAGTATCATTTAGCCCAAATCTATTCAGTAACGGAAGTATTTAGTGGAGAACGTTAAGGAAACTGATTTAAAAATCATAGTTGTCAAGCAGGGGATCAGGCCCTCTTTGAACAAGGCTTGTGGGGTTGGGGGGGGCTGTTTCACCAAGGCCAGTGCTTCCGGGCTGACCACAGAAGCCAAGGCCAGCATTTCTCGGCTGACCACACAGAAGCCAAGGCCAGCCCTTCTGAGAAGACTGCACAAATGCCAAGGCCAGCGCTTCTGGGCTGACCCCAGAGGCATTTCCGCAGCCTGACCTGGGGCAGCGTCCTTGGCCAGACACTCCGAGCCGAGAGAGGCTGGCACACGCCTGCCGTTCAGCAGAGGCTTGGCTGTGAGTCCCGCAGGCGCGCCCGTGGGTGGACACAGAGAGTGGCTCGGGGCTGGGGGAAGAGGCATGTCTGCTTCCTGGAATTGCTGCGGTGTCGAGGCACAGCACACACCAGGCTTGGTGCTCCCACCCTGTCACCTCCCGGGCCGTGCGTGTCCACCTGTCCCCAGTGCTCACCTCCTCCGTGGCGGGCTGTGTCCACGCACGAGGACAGACTCGTCTGGAGTGGGCCCACTGCACCTACTTGGCCCCAGGCCATCCTTCGTGTACAGTGTGCCACACTGGTGTCCGGTGGCCTGGGCCTCGTGGTTCTTATGTGGCCTCCGGGGACCCTGGGGGTGGTCCCGGCCCCAAACGCTCCTCACTCCCCAGAGCAGAGGGCAGTGGCAGGGGACACACAGCTGGGAAACTTTCGGGTGCCTGCTGTACTGTTCCCTTTCAGAATTCTCCATTTTTTGTGGCAGAATCAGGAGGAGATGGCGGATGGGTGAGGACGTCCCTGAGGGGCTAGGGGCATCCTGGGGTTCTTGCCACCTCTGTTCCGGGGAGGGCTGGGGGCATGGCCTGTCCTGGGGGTGTAAATTAGGTTCCCTGGTTAGATACGAAGTCGCCCAGCAGGTTTCGAGGCATGAGCCCAGGGCTGGTCCTGGTTGTGTGGGCCTGAGCTGAGCACTGGGCCAGATGCCTTCTCTTTGCTCGGCTGCTCGCCCAAGGCTTTCGGCCACTCTGATTTGGGCCCCGGAGCCCCAGAGCCCCTTCCTTGCTCGACCCACCGAGGGCTCAGGCACCATGGAGCAGGTCTCAGGAACGTTACCATTTGCCCTCTTTGATCAGGATGGTTTTTGCTTGACTGAGCATCAAATCGTCTCTGAAACAGAAGCCGGGCCTCCGTGCAAGGCTGCCTGAGTGTGGGCTCCTTCGAAGCAAACCATGTTAGCCTGGAAATGGGAAGAACAAAATGTCACGATGCCTGGCATTTTAGAAACAATGTGACTTCCGAGCGAGGGGCAGAAAGGCAGCATGCTCAGGTGGCAACATGGCTCCAAAGTAACTGAAGGGGCTCAGCAGAGCCGTGGGGGCCTGTCCGGGCTTTCGCAGACCCCAGCCCAGTTTCGGGGTACCGAGCCCACCTCCTCTGCCAGCCCCTGCTGAAGCCAGGTGGATGGGAACATCTCCTGTGTTGGAGCCGGCCCAGGTGCCAAGGGCACCGGGGCGGCGAGGGAAGGTGTGGGATAATGCCGGGTAAATGAGGTGGGAACCATCTGGGTGCCATTCTCCTGTCAAGCAAATATTTGCTCCGGGCTTTCTAAAGGTGAGCAACATAAACATGGCCCCTCTCCTCGCAGAGCCTCCAGGCTATTAGTGGAATTAATTGTCACTTTAGAAACTAATGAGAACATATGTGATCGTTTGGATTGTTGCTCAGCAAATAGTCACCGCCGGCTCCTCCCTCCTGGGGGACTGGACCTCTCCGCTCCGGGCTTCGGGCTCCTGAAGCCCCAGCCCCAGGACACACATGTGGGGCAGCCTGGGCCGGCCAATCACGCTGTCCTAGGGTCGGTGGGTCTGAGCAGCGAGGTCTGTGAGATGCTGAGTGTTTGTTACGCGGCTTTACTCCTGTACTTGCTGACTAAACACTGTATATAAATGGTTTTATTTCCATCAGAAATGGTGAAGTCTGGGAGGGAAATAGGACCCTAAATTACCCAGCAAGTCCTGGAACTCACAGATTGAGCACATCCACTTTCACCAGATTCTACAATATTAGGGAAGAAGAGAGTGGCCTCCTCTAGGGTGGGGTCAGCAAGTGACGACCTGTGGACCAGCTCTGGGCGGCCTCCCATTTTGAACAACTCATGAGCTGAGAACAGCTTTTACATTTTTAAGTGTAGAATGATATTTCATGAGGGGAAATTTATATGAAATTCATATTTCATTGTCCACAAGTAAAATTCTCTTGAAACACAGCCACACACCCTTGGCTGATTTTGCACTGCAGTGGCAGGGCTGAGTAATTAGGGCCACAAAGCGTGGACCATTTGCTCTCTAGCTCTTTGCAGCAATGCATGCTGACCCCTGGAGAAGAGGAGGGCAGGGCAGGAAACACAAGTGCTACTCATGAGGTGGGAGGCACAGGGACCCACGACCCCAGAGCCTGGTGGCTTCAGGATGGCTTTCCAAACTCACTCAGACAACCAATGTCTGAGGCCCCCGGGTGTCCAGCCCCGAGAGAGCACCCATTCCAGGGTGAGGGAAGCAGAAGCAGCCTACCCTGTGCTTATTTGCAGGTGATGGGTCCTTTCTAAATCTTCTATTTGAGGGTCCAAACCTTCTCCTTACCCTTCTTTCCATCCCTTACGGCTTCCATCACTCACCCTTCACTGCTCGTCTTTTGCACATAGTTCCCTGTGTTGGATGTGAGGACACAACATAGCATGAGCTAGTCCATTCTTTCATCTATCCATCTATCCACTCATCCATCTACGGACACATCCATCCATCCATCCATCCATCCATCCATCCACACACCCACATATCCATCCATCTGGCTATCCATCTGTCTGTCCATTTATTCATCCATCCACCCATCTATCCATCCATCCACCTCCCATCCATCCAACCTTCCATCCAAGCATCTGTCCCTCCATCCTTCCATCCAACCATTCACTAATCCATCCACCCACACACCCACACATCCATCCACCCATTCTCTCATCCGTCATTCCACTCATTCATCCACCCATCCATCCGTCTGTCCGCCTGTGCATCCACCCATCCGTGCATGCATTCAATGACTGTTTCCTGAGTGGCCATTCGCCAAGCGCCATGTTGGCTCAGGGATACGTCGTGGACAGATAAGGCTTGTGCATTTGTCGAGCCCACAGTCTTGCAGGGAAGGAGGAAAGCTCATCTATCATTACCAGTGATGACAAGACACGTGGAGAAAACAAGCAGGGAGCACTGTGGACACAATGGGGGAGGCCTGGCAGAGGAGGTGACATTAAGCCAAGACCTGTGGCCAAAGAGTAAAGAGCCACTTGATGGGGGGAAGGCGCAAGGCAGGACCAAGCTGGTCCCTGGGGCTGGGGGTGGGGGTGGAGAGGTCAGCGGGGTCACAGCCCGGAGGTGGGGCGCCGTGTTCATGCCAAGTCATGGCCGTGCCCTTGCTCAAAGCCCCCTGCGGCACAGACCCCGCACTTCTGGGGAGAAGTGTCCCCCCGGGAGGCTGTCATCAGCGCAGGCTCAGCCTTTCCCTGTTCTCTGCTGCGGTCCCATCACCGTCGTGTCCTTGTGCTGCTGACCTTCCCGTCCTCACCCCCAACAGGGCGAAGATGAACCCTTGAGGCCCGAATCGTGGCTCCTAGGGGGGCCCAGGCCCTGCCCTGCGCACAACTCGGTGCTTCACCGTCCACACCTGGGTATCTCATTTATCGCAGAGATGTCTACACTCCCACCCTCCCATGTGCTAAGGAGAACCCAGGCATGGCTGCGCCCCCTCTGCTGCCCTCCCCATCTCAAACCCCCACAGCATCTGCCCTCACTGCCCGACCCCAGGGCAGCCTCAGAGCTGGCCGCCAGTGTCCAGACTGGGAGGTCGCGGGGCTGTTGAGGAGACTCCCTGGTCTTCCATAAAGGTGAGAAGCCCCCAACAAAGAGAGCCCACCCAATCATGAGCCGAGGCTTGGGGGGAGTTCAGTTTCCTACTCAAAGGGGGCTGAAGTAGGAGAGATTGGGGACCCACAGACTCTGCCCAGAGGCCAGCCAGAAAACACCAAGAGGCCGTCCCTGATTGCCGTAGTGGCAGGCTGGGGGGCCCTTCCCAGCCCAGGGCGGAGCTCGGGGGGCTCCTACAGCCTGGGCGTCCCGGCTCAGCCCCACCTGGCTGGTTCCTGGCCATTGTCACTCTGGGAGGGACACTGGGTTTCTGGACAGACAGACACTTGTGCTTCTGCATGGATTTCTGGTCCATGGTCCCCCTTGCTCGGACCCCTGGGTGACAGCAGGTGAGAAGAATCATCGGGCCATGGAGGGAGCCTGGAGCAGGGGGTTCCAGGAAAGTCATGGCCCCCTCCCCACGGGACCTGGCTGGCTCCACCCAACAGCCCCACTCGGGCCTAGCCCACCCTCAGCTGAGAACTTCTCCATTCTCGGGGCTCCTGGGCACCCAGGGACACGCTGGGGTCTGGGACCCAAGTTCAAATGAGCGTGGTGGCACGTGGCCTGGGCAGCCTGAGGAAGCTCGCGCCTCGGAACCCGGGAGACCCGGGGCAGCTCAGGGCGGGCCAGGCCCTGGAGGGGGGAGTCGCGTGTGCCCCGGGCCACCGAGCCTGTCCACCGCAAGACCCCCGGGCAGCACCGGCTGTGTCGCCAGCACCTGCACGCTGTCGCCACTACTGTTTCAAGGGCGGTGAGCTCGAACTCCTGGCAGAAACCATTTACTAGATCATCGGCGACGAGCTCGAGAGCCTGCAGCGGCTGCTAATTTGGAACCACTCCCCTGGAACTAGTAGGACGGGGCACGTTTCAATTTTGAAATGAGGATAATTTTTTCCCTTGCATGAGTTACTTTCTCAGAGCTTGGAGAGATGACCTGGCGGTTCTTATCTTTGAACCCCATATACTTAGGTTTATTAAAATCAATACCGTCCATTAGCTGGCAATGCTGCCATTTTTAATAATCTATTGATATACAGCCTGTGCTTTTATAGAACTAAACAAATTTCCGTTTTCCGCAGCCTGCACCGCCCGGGGCAGGCGGGAGCGAGTGGCCGCTGGACGTAAATGTTTATTTACTGCCTCCCGACTGCAGCCGTATCTGGTCCGCAGGCTTCAGATGGCTTTTAACACGGGAGATTTACGGGCCACTTCCTGTTTTCCAGACGCAGCGGCCGTGGGGAGGGGCCCTGATGAATGCAGGAATTGTGCCCGCGAAGTGGCAGCCGGGACCCGCGGGCTTCGTTATTTCTTCCATACGTTCGTTTCTGGGGGGCACCCTGGGGGCTGCTTCCGCCTCCCTGCTGCTCTCTCCCGGTTCCTGTAGGGACCCCTGGGAACAGAGGGGTGTCCTCCCAGGATGGCGGGGCCAAGGGATGTGGGTGACCCTTCAGCCACCCTCCCCCGTGTCCCCCAAGGCCTGTGGGCACCACGGACGGGGGTTGCCTCTCATCACCCCCTGATGTCCCTGCAGGATCTCAGCCACGTGGAGTGCCCCTCGGCCCCGGGAGGTCTGTGGTCAGGGCCCGGCAGCCAGCCATCCCTCCGAGGGGCTCTGGCAGCGGCGTCGGGTCCCCATGGCCAGGGCAGGCACCCATCCTCCAGGCCCGGCTCACCCTGCTCCGTCCAGCTGCAAACTCTCGACCGAGAGCCTCTTGGCAGGAATCTGTCCTCGGCTACAAGTGTGCCGGCCTCTAACTGCCCCCCAGGGAGGCCGATGCTCTCCAGTCTTGCGCCCCAGGGTCAGCAGGCCAGGTGTCCAGGGCGGCAAGGGCACTCTCGGGAGGCGGGTGCAGGACACGCTGTGGGGAGGGGGTGGCACGCACTCCAGAGTTGGGGGGCATGGCCCCTGGAACCCGCTGCTCCCCTGTGGTCGGCCAGATGGGGCCCGAGGAGACAGAGCAGGGCCACATGGTTGGGGGGCAGGTTCCAAAGGACCCTGGGCCTTTGGGGTGTTTTGGGGACCTCCTGGAGGTGGGGGCTGGGGCATGGGGAGGCCAAGTTTTGTTTCCACAACTTCTTGTCTGTTTTAATTTGTTTTTCTACCCCTTGGTGGTGGGTGGGAAAGCAGTTGCCAGGATAAGTTGAAAGTCACTTGTCTGCTCAAATTCCTGCTCAGGGGGAAACTGAGACCCAGAGCAGAGGAAGTGACCGACCTCCAGTCGCCCAGCAGAGTGGCCCCGAGTCCTGGCTGTCCCTGAGGGCCGGCCCCCCACCCCCCGACCCTCCAGCTGAAGGAGTCGAGGGAGGGGCCGCCCAGTCACAAAAGACCCTTCTTTGTGCGTGGGCCGCGCGGCCACCCAGCGCTCAGACCCCAGGCCCGGCACAGCAGCTGCCGTTTGCAGCGTGCGGCTCCATAAAACGCCGTCTAATGGGCGTCCCACACGGCGGCGGGAGCGGGCAGCCTGCGGCGCGGGCTGGGTCTCGGAGCAACGTGCTTGTTAAACTGCGTAATGAGAGACATAACAAATCCCCAGTGTTGGGCAAGTGTCGTTAAATCCCCTAATGACAGCGCATTGGCTCTGGTGTGCTGGGGGCGCTTTATGACCCCTCGGCTGGCAGGGAGGAGGGCGGGGGGCAGGGGCAGCCCTCTGGGGTCCCTCCTTTCTGGAGTCTGGGCCCGGCCGGTCAGCACAGAGGCACCCGGGGGTCTGTGCCCGGGACCCTCACTGAGGACCTGCTGTGTGGCAGGGGCTGCACCTGGGATGGCAGAGGTGCACGGGGCGGGTGCAGGGAGGGCTCGGAAAATGCTGGGTTGCCCAGAATGTGACCCACGGCCACTCCCAGGGCCTCGGCCCTCAGCCACCTCCAACTGGCCCAGTGGATGCCAAGCTGCCCACGCCTCTCATCTAAGGAGCTGGGGTACAGCACGGGGACACTGTCTCCGGTCCCCTCTCTATGCCGTGCCCCTGACCAGCAGAGGTTGGGAAGGTGGGGGCCTCGTGGGGGGGGTGTGTGGAGATGGCCACTTGGCTCCGGAGCCAGAAGGTGGGGGCTCTAGGGGTGTGAACTTGGGGAGCAGCTGAACCTTTCCCCTGGCTGGCAAGTTGGAGTTGGAGTCTCTGTCACTTGCAAACAACGGTCCTAACGAACATGCTGTCTGAGCCTCGCCCATGGGGAGAAGGCTGTTCCCTGTGGAGGTGCCACTGTTTGGGACCCCGTCCTCCCATGGCTGGACACTCCTCCCTGCAGACACATCATCTCCTGAGGACACAGTGGGTCCCCTCACCCTAGCCTGATGCAAGCCCCTCCCCAAAATAGCCGCCGAGACCGGAGCCTGGGACACATGGAGAGCCCTGGGTTTGAGGAGCCTGAGTGGCCCCCTGAGGTCCAGCCCTGCCCAGCCTCACCTGGGAGGCAGCACGGGGTCAGCTGTGGGGTTGAGGGGAGCCGGCTGGGCCAAACCCCAGCTCTGCCCCATCCCCTCTGTGACCTTGACTGGGTCCCTCGACCCCTCCCCAGCTCAGGCCAGTCCCAAAGGAGCCGGGGTGGGTGGGAGGACTAAATGCACCCCTGAAAATGAAGTCCCAATGTCGGTGCTCGCACCCAGACCCCAGGGCAACAGGCAGATCACGGCCTACGTTTCCTCCTCAGGGAAAGTCAGGGGGGCCTCAGACCCCCGGAGGTGGGCCAGTGGAGAGGGGCCCATGGGGCAGGGGTCAGAGGGCAGCCCCTGAGTGGACAACCTGGCTCTGCAGCCTGGCCCCAGGAGTGGGCAGCGACTTGGCCTCCCTGGGCCTCGGTTTCCCTCTCTGTAACGTGAGCAATTGTTGCAAAGAGCCAGCGAATGTGTCTGCTTGAGCAGAATCGCCCCCAGGGGTCCGGTCACACAGTGCACTGTTAACAGGAGCATTTGAAGCCCCCCCAGTCCCCACACCCTCCACCCAGACACCCCTTCAGAGGGCCTGTGGACATCATCAGCAGCAGCCGACACGTCACAGTGTCCAGTGGGGACGGATGGCGGGGGAGCCCGCGGGTGGAGGAGGTGGCCCCTGTCCCTTCTCGCTGGGGTCCGATCGTGTGTCCTGAGCGACATCTGAGCACCCTGAGCCCCAGTGGCTGCGCCACACTTGCCTGTTGCCCCAGGGGGATGAGTCCATGGCAGCCACCCCAGCAGCCTCGCGGGTGTTTCCGGAAGCCACAGGCACCGCGGACCGTGGTGCTGAGGTCGGGCGCCCCCACCTGTGTGACCCCCTAGGGGAAGGGGAGGAGCTGTGGCCCCTCGTGTCCGGCCCACCGCGGCCCCCTCCCCTCCACCCAGGGCCCAGCTGTGGGTATTTTTAATCATCTGTGACCTGCCAGATACTCTTGGCTGGGTGTTAACGGCCAAATGTTTTGCGAGTAAATTACCAGAAAGAATTATTCCTGAGAGGCAGGGGCCCGGGGCAGGCGTCGGCTCGGGCAGAGGGCAGGCGTCCTGCTCTCGGCAGCGCCGGGATCCCCCGTCCTCCCAGGCCCCGCGGCCGGGGTCCGGGCAGCCCCCTCTGCAGCTCGGGGTGGGGGCAGGGTGGGGGCCGAGAGGCTGTAAGCCCCCCTACCCCAGACAGAAGCCCCCTCCCCTGCAGGAGCACTTACTCCAAGGAAGAGCCAAGACTGGGTGGGAGGGCCAGCACTGCCCCGGCCGTGCTCGGGGGTGTCTGGGCACAGCCGGGCAGGGGAGCAGCTCTGGACTGCCCTGCCCAGCAGAGGCCGCACCAAGGAGCCGTCGGCAGAGCCTTCACCCCGGCCAGAGGAGGACCCGGTCCCCTGAGTGCCAGCTACGGCTCCAGTGCCCAGAGAGCCCACTGCCCACTGCCCATTCCCCTGCCAAATAAATGTGGGGGCCACTACCTTGGGGGTGGCTGGGGTGTAGCTGCCCTCGAATGCCATCTGCCAGTGGCAAGTGGCCCCTGCCGTGTGGGCCCCATCAGCTGCAGCTGTCCCGCCACATGGGCAGCCTCCTCACCTCCCTGATTCACGGCCCCTCCGCTGCCGAGGGGGATGCAGCACGTTCGTGCTTCCTGCCGGGCACAGTGGTGAGCCGTCGCAGCTCCGCACCCCAAGTTTCCAGTCCTCACCTGAAATGCGGCCCCCACACGGCCCCTCGAGCCCAGTGGAGAGGCTGGGACGGGCTGCAACCCCCACACAAGGAGGAGGCAGGACCCCTGGAGGTGCAGGGGCGCCTGGGGCTGAGGGCTGCAGGTGAACTTGGCCTTGCTGTCCCCATCTATGAAATGGGGGGGGTGGCACCCGCTTTAGGGGGCAGCAAATGCCACACAATTAAAGCCCCTTGCACAGCAATGACCTGGGCTGCGTGTCAACCTGGGTGTGGCCCCCGACAGGGCTGACCCCCCTGTCCACGTCCTGGAGCCCCTCGCACTGCTCATCGGCATCAGGGCTGTCAGGCACGGGGACGCCGAGCCCCTCCTGGGAGCCGGGACGGGGGCAGGGGCAACGCGCTTGGCGAGATGGTGCCACAGTCCTGGGGCTCACCGGGCACTGCTCGGCCCCGTGGGCAAGGGTGGGAGCGAGGGCCCAGCCAGCGGGCAGGGCGAAGGGGCAGCATGGACCCAGCGCCCGGCTCCAACCCTTCGCCGGCGACGTATGGACGGACGGATGGGGCTCTGTGTCTTTAAGACGCTAATGTGCCTGCTTAAAAAAAATGACAGTCTGCTTGCACACTAACAGTCATCTGACATCAGCAGGGAATCAAAGATATTTTATTATTTGGAAACTCCATATAGGGAAGCAGCCTTGAGGTCCTGTCACTGCTCCAAGCCCCCTCATCTCCTCTGGGAGTTAATTATTTTCTTAAAATGCAACTTGTACTGTTAGTTTAAAACATTCCAACTGTGTTCACACTCTTTAAATCTTCAGTAAACCTCAGAGTTAAATCACTTGCAGATAAGAGTAATTCTATTAGGAGGGGGAAAGGGCCCTCCGTGGAGGTGGATCAAATGAAATAAAGGCCCTTGATTGTGGGTTCCTCGGGGCCCTTGAGGCTCAGGGGCGCGGACCGAAGCCCCCAGGCCCAGCCACCCTGCCCTGGTCCACTCTTCCCTCAGGAGAGCAGGGTGGACCCATCCTCGAGGGCAGACACGGGGGCCCTCAGGGCTGGGGAGGCCGCTGCATCACAGCAGAGGCTGGGCGAGCTCGGGGAGTTCCGGGCACTGGCCTGGTGGTTAAGGTTAGGGTTAGGGTTAGGGTTGGGGTTAGGGGAAGGGCCTCTGGGTCTCCAGCTGGCGAGGGGACAGGGGCTGGTGGTCAGCGTGGGCACGGCCTCCCCTCGCCTCACCCCCAGCACCCCCGGGTCAGAACTTCACCTCTGGGACTCTGGGGGCTGAGGCAAGTGCACTTGGAATATCTCTTGGGAGCTGGTTTTTGGCCCAAATGGCTTCCCTGAGCCACAAGAAAATAAGGTGATGACAAACCCAGATGCGAAAATACGAGAGGAGCCGGACTGACTCTTCTCTGCACTGGGGGTCCCGGTTTCCGAGGGTGCATGAGGGCACCCTTAGCCCCTGGCCATGCCAGTCCCCACCCCCCACCCAGGGTTTGCCAGCTGGCCTCAGGACACTGCCTTCCTCCAGACCACGAGCATGGGGGGGCCTCTCCCAGCCCCTTGGATGCTCCCCTCCTCCCTCCAGCTTCCCTCACACCAGCCACTCGGCTGCACTCCCTGCTGTGGGTGCGTTTGACTCACCACCACATCCCACCCGTCCCCCCTCGCCCCGTGCAAGTCCCACCACACTGGGCCGCACTCCCCATCACCCCACTGGCCTGAGACCTCAATCCACGGTGCCCTCAGGGCCTCCATGAGTCTGAGGACTGAGCACCCCGCCCCTGCCCTGGACACTGGGCCCCAGCGCGTGTCCACACTGCCCTCCCCTGCATGCGTGCCGCGCCCCCTCCATCCCAGGGATGGCTGCAGCTGAAAGGCAGAGGGCCAGCGTCTCCCAGGGGGGTCCTCACACTAAGCCACCCCTGCTGCATCTTCTGGCGACACATTGTACCCAATGGGCTCCCCCAGGAAGGCAGACAGGGGCCAAGAGCTTGGGGGAGCTGGCTGCAAAGGGGTGGGCGCCGCTGGGGCTTGTGCTACAGAGCCTCAGTGATCTTTCCAGCTGTGTGTGCGTGGAGTGTGAGTGTGTGCATGCATGGGTGTGTATGGGCATGAGTGTGTTGAGTGTGCAAGAGCATACATGCATGCATTATATGGATGTATGTGGAGTGAGTGTGCGAGTGTGTGTATTAGTATGTGTTGGTATGTGGGGATGGATTGAGTGTGTCAATTATTGAGTGTGCATGTTGAGTGTGTATGTTAAGTGTGGGTGTGTGAAAGTGTCTGTTGAGTATGTGAAAGTGTGCATGAGTGAGTATATTGAGTGCTTGCGTGTGCATGATTGTGAGTGTGTGTGGGAGCACCTGTGTGAGTGGGTGTGAGTGTATGTTACATGTGAGTGTGTGTTTGTGTGACGTGTGAGCTCACCTGTGTGTTTCGTGTGAGCATGTTGTGTGTGAGGCTTGCATGTGGGTGTGTTTGCATGAGCCTGCGAGTGCCTGCGTGTGCACCTGTGTGTTTCATGGAATATTACACGTGAGTGTGGATGAGTTTGTGAGCCTGGCAGTGCCACCCCCTCCCGTCACACGCTGGATGCCCGGTCTGGTGAGGGGGCAGGAGGGACGGGGCTGTCCCAGCAGCTGTGGCTCCCCTGGCCTGGGGCCTGTCTCCTTGGACTTCCCACCCCATTGCCTGCACCCCATGTTCCCAAGAGCCCGGTTAGCAGGTTTGTTGCCCCGGCTGCCCTGGCCCCATGTTTGCAGAGACTTCGCGCCCCATTTCCAGCAGCTTTGCAGCCAGGCTGGGGCAGGCGGCCTGTTGGTGCCCGGGCCGGGCGTCGGCCCCCAAGTCCCTCACTCAGGCAGCTGCTGGCTGCAGCCCTGCCCTGTGGAGCCGCGGGGGACGTGCCTCTGCCTGCCCCAGCCTGGCACTGCTCCCTGGGTCCCCCAGCAGAAGGCAGGCCAAGCCAGGCCGAGTTCTGACGGACGGCAGAGAGCGTGCTCCGTGCTGACGCCTACCTCCTGGACACACAGGCCGCCGGGATTCCACACCACCCGGCTCCCGTCCTGTGGTCCCTGGCCCTGTGGGCACCCCTCTGACCCCTGCCCAGCAATGTCTTCTGACTCAGGGGGCAGCTGTGGGGAAGTCCAGCGTGCCTCAGGGCCCAGCCTCTGTCCTGGGGCTCCTGGATCAGGGCTGGACTCAAGCCGTACCCGGGGGATGTGGGAACCAGCTCCCTGAGATTCTCGGCGGGAAGAGGGGCTCCAGCTGAGCCGCCCCGTGGGCGTGGATGGAGGAGCTCTGCTGAGGGGAGTGCTGTCCCCTGCCGTGTCCTTGGGAGCGGGGTGCTGGTCCTCCCCATGGAGGACCTGGCCGAGTTCGGCACATCCGGCTCAGCCCGTCCACACACAGACGCAGGAGACGTCCTCGGTCTGGCCCGACTCTCACCAAATAGCATTTTGATGAGTTAAGTGTGAGAGGATTAAAAACAACCTGATTAAATTTCCTCTCAAAATACACATGGGTTTGGAAATCAAGGGGAAAAGTGGCTTCGGGTTAATAAAATGCCGTGCACATTTTCCCTGCAAGTGTGAGGGGAAGGCAGCTGACAAGCCCTCGGAGTCACAGGCTCCCCTCGGCCGCCCGACCTCACCGACGCCCCGAGCTGCCTGCCTGAGGGCTCTAACCCCTCTCCCAGCTCGGTCCCCCTGCATGGATCTGGCTTGTCTTCCCGCCACAGTCACCACGGGGACCCCACCATACGTGATCGTGATCGGCTCATGCAAGCTCACAACCAACGCCATGGAAATTCGTGCTGTGATTATCCCACTGTGCATGGGGTAAACCGAGGCAGGGAGAATAGGGAATTGACCAGGCTTCCTAACCTCCAGGCAGCACAGCTTCCATCACTCTTCTGGGGCTGCTGAGAGGCTGATCCAACCCAGGGGAGCAGCTGGGGTGCAGCGGGAGGCCACCCCAGGCCTCCTTGCCCACAGGTCTGAGCCCTGAGGGAAGTGGGGGCTGGGCAGGCGGTGGGGGGGCAGGGGTCAGTCTGGAGCAGTGGAACATTTGTGGTCCCTGAACAGGCAAACAGAATGATTAACAGCTTCCAAAAATAACCCCGCAAGAGTGAGATTCCCAGGGGCCTCTTCCAGCAGCAGGGCTGGGGCCAGGGGGATCTCAGACAGAACTCGTAGTGGGCAGGGCCCTAGGCTGGCGGTGGGCATGGGCCAGGCTCCAGCCTGGTGTCCTGGAGCCCTGGGGGACCGTGGGCAGCTCCTTGGCCTGCTGGGGACCCCTCAGTAAAACAGGTCCAACCTGGGACCTGGAGGAGGATAAAACTCATTCATTCATCTATTCAGCCCTTACAATAAAAGTCTTTTTAATGCTAATATTTATTGGCTGCATACTCTCAGACATCTGTTCTTTTTTAATAGTTGTATCAAGGCGTCACTGACTTATAAGAAGCTGCACATATTTAAAGTGTACAATTAGATAAGGTTTGACACGTGTATTGGTGAAACCATCACACCCAGAAGTTTCCTTGGCCCCTTTGTCATCCCTCCCACCCCTAGGCAGTCACTGATGTGCTTTCTGTTACTGTGGGTTACTCCACGTCTCCAGAAATTTGTAAAGAGGAAATCGTGAAACAAGTACTCTTTTTCATCTGTCTCCTTCCACCAAAGAGAAGCACTTTGAGTTTGATCCTGTTGTAGTGTTCATCCCCAGTTCATCCCTTTCAACGTGTCCTGTAGTTGGGTCTGCTGGTGGTGAATCCTCTCAGCTTCTGTATGCCTAAAAAGTCAGTTTTGCTTTTGGTTTTTAAAAGATATTTTTGCTGGGTATAGAATTTTCACTCACAGCTTTGTTTTGCTTTAAAGATGTTGCTCCACTGTCTCCTTACTCACATGGTTTAGGATGAGAAATCTGCTGTCATCTACTCTGGCTACTCTGATCGCAATGGGTCTTTTACTCAGAGGGTTTTAAGAGATTTTCCTATATCACTGGTTTTGAGCAATTTGATCATGAACATATTCTCTTTACCTGTGTTAAGTCATTTAATTTCATAATCACTCATTCAGATTAAAAAACACATGCACCCTCACGGAGATTTTGGGAAATGAGGTGCCTTTTCTTGATTCCTGAAGCTGTGCCCACCATGGCTCTGCCATCCCGCTGCCCTGTTCCAGCACCCACCTGTGGGCTCAGGCCCTGGGCATGGGTGCCCTGAGGACCCAGGCCTGCCCCAGAGTGGCTCAGGTGTGCAGCCCTGTGAGCTGGTCCCAGAGGGATAGAGGGAAGGGGCTGGCAGGGGCAGCAAGGCCCCTGGGATGGGGGTTTCCATAGCCATCTGCAGACCGAGATCTGTTGGGCTCCTTAGCCCTTTATGTGGCAAATACCATAAAAATGCATTTTAATTTATAAAATGATATTTTCTTCTCCTCGAAGTCCTTTTTCTCTGCTATTGGTCAGTGCTCCAGCTCACTCAGGTTGAGGTAGACGGAAGCTACTGGCACTGCTGACACATTGACTAAGCATCAGGGACCCTGGTCACCGCAGACCAGTGCCCCTGCCCCCGCCCAGCTGCCCCCTGGCCAATGCGCTGGAGAGACAAGCCCAGAGCCAGCTGATGGGGCCAGTGCCTGGGCCTTTCCCCACGTGGGGCACCAGGCAACCAGGTCGGACCAGCTGCATCCTGTCACCTGTGCCCGCGGGCTGCATGTCCATCTGCTCACACACCTCCGGGGCCCACAGCAGGTGCCGGCTAAGCTGGCAGGGAGCAGACCCTGACCAGAACGATGCAGCTGAGTTCTGGAGGCTATGCAGAGTCCCATGACATCTCTGGTCCCATCACCAGGTGCTCAGGGCAGGCCAGCCCCAGGCTGAGGGCCTCCCGGGGCCCAGGCCTCAAGGGGTGATCCGGGACAGGAGAGGCCCTGCAGAAGGGGGCAGCGACGCCAGGCTGCTCCACCCCACCAGCCATTCTTCAGAGACATTGGGGGTGTGGTGCAAGCATGTAGGGTGCTGGGAGGGGGCAGAAGGCACAGCTCTTCGGGGTACCTGACAGTGGGATTGAGGCTGGGGTGGGGGTGGAGGCTTGGCCTCGCTTTGCCCTTTCCCGTTCACGTGTCACTCACCTCCGCAAGTCCCAGAGCCCAGAGAGAGTTCGCCCTCCTGGCGACCCCAACTGGCAGCCCCTGTGGAAGCGCCGAGTAGTTGGGAGCTGAATTACTCGATTTTTTTTCCTTCTTGACTGGGCCCGTTCCAGGGGCTGCGCACACAGCGTTGGACGTGAAGGAGCATCTTTGTTTCTTTAATTTTGCCCCTTGGAAAACTCCAGTATTAATATTTATGAGAAATGACCTAATACCCACGCTGCCTGCCTTATGTTTGCTTAACATATTTAAAGTGGTTTGGGAGCCACGTTTACTTTTTAACTGCCTGGGCGAGGGGGGCTGACCTCCCCCCAACGCGGTGAAAAGGCGACGTTCTCTCTGCAGCCTCAAAGGTGGACTTTGTTAATGGCTTCGGAAAGGCCCTTCAGCCTCCTGCACCCCGCGCCCCTCAAGAGGGGCCCTGATGGAACAGAAGCTATTGTTCATCCCCAGCCCCGGGGGGTGGGCCGCGGGCTCTGCAGACAGAAGCCACCAGAGTGGGGCCTGGACTGTCACAGGGCTGAGGGAGGGGGGGTTTCTCCAAGAAAAGAAGAAAAAACATTCGCATGGTTTCTGAAAATAGCTCCTTGGGTAGTTATAAGACAGCAATTTAAATAAGTGCTTTCTCCCCATTTCTCTTGTACATAAAGGTAATTGTTTTGGCCCTGAAATAATTTCACTCTAAATTGATTTTTCTTTAACATCCCTTTGTGCGCTGCATTAGCCAGTGCAGCCGGGGAGCCCCCCAGGGGTGGGGGGACCAGGGGGCCTGGCCTGGGCCATTTGGGCTGTGACCAGAAGCCATGGCTGGGCGGAAAGTTCCAGCTCCTCTGCTGCAGCTGGCGAGCGCCGCTCGGATCCCAGCTTTGCTGCCTAAAAGCTGTGTGACTCCAGGCAGGTGACTTACCCTTTATGAGCCCCAGCTCCTCAGGGTAAAGTGGGTCACTGGGGGGTTAGAGAGCGCAGCCGGTCCATGCTGGAGTCCTAGCACGGCAGCCGGCCCAGCCTGGAGGGACAGGTCCCCGTCCTTCCCGGGAAGACTGCGAGGGAGTGCGTCTTGCCCTTCCCGACAAAAGACATGTCGGCTGCGGGCTCAGCTGGTGGCATCCCAGGGCCCAGAGGCCAAGGTGAGGGCTCTGAAGCCCCAGGCCCAGGGCTTGGCCCTGCCTGCGCTGCCCCGAGTTTTCCAAAATTACAGACCCCGAGTTTGCAAAGCGCCATCTGGGAGCTCTCCCTGCAGGCAGGGTCTCTACAGAGGCATCTTGGGGGCTCTAGCCCTTCCTGGTGGTGGGCTCGCACAAGCCACCCAGGAGGGCATCGGAAGCACCCTCCACTCCACGGGTGCCCTTATCCCAAGGCCTTACCCGCTGGAGTGCAGAGATGCCACAGGCCATGCAGGGGGCTGGGGGCCTGTGCAGTCATTCTGCTGGGGGAGGAGATGGGGTCCCTGGGCCCAGGCCTGAGAACCAGAAGACTCTGCTGGCCGCTCGCTCCCTGGGTCTGGCACTGACTGAGCATGCACAGCATGTCTTCAGGACCCTTTGCGGGGCAGAGGCTCCCCACGTCACTGCCTGCAGCCCAGAGGCTCCGGGGCCATAGCCAGCAGGTGCAGCCAAGCTGGGCTTTCCCCTGGCCGCCTGGCCCCTGAGCGGCCCCTCCGAGGCACCGAGCTTGGGACTGGCCTCCGATGGGGAACTTAGACAGCAGAGCCGCCACTCCTTCCCTCCCAGGGGCGTTTGGTGCAGTGGCCTGGACCTGCCCATGGCCAGAGCCACCCGGTGTGGCCCTGCTTCCCCTGGACAGCAGCCCCCAGCCTCCCCACCCTCTGTCTTCTCCTCTGTGGGAAAGGGGCAGCAACTGCCGCCCACCAAGGTTGAGGCAGGGCGGGTGGCGCGGGTTGGGGAGGAGGGGAGGGGGCCGCACATGTAGGTGGTCACCGTCGGCCTGCAGCCAGCCTGCATTCCGTCCCCATCTGATGTGACGGGGACACTGCCCAAGCCCCTGCTGCTGCTGAGCGACACAGCAGCCACCACACGGGGCCCAGCTCACGGTTACCCAGACAGGACCCCGCACGCCAGGTCCACGCATCCCAGCTCGCCCCAGCAGGCTTCTCGCCTCACACGCGGCAGAAACGATGTCAGAGCGGCCCCCGGCCCAGGAGACAGAAGGAGGAGGCTGCTCCGTTCCAACCCAAGACCGGGGCCCACGAGAAGTCCTCTTCCTTGGCCCCAGGAAGGGGAGGCCCAGGCTGGAGATCTTCTTAATTTTATCGGATTATGAATGTTATACACGTTTACTGGAGAGAAGTTAGGAAATGCAGAAAAGCAAAGGAAGAAATTAAAACTATTCAAAATCCTATCCCATTATAGTTCCTTCTAGCATTTTCTCCATCACGGAGCTCTGGTTATCGACCTACTTGCCCACCCACCCATCCGTTTGTGGAGACCACCCCCCACTCACCTTGAACTTGTTCAAAGGCCTCTACAGCTCGCGGTGGATGTAACTGTGCTAACTCCACAGCGTGGAGCGGCCGTTGTGTGGCCGCCGCCGCATTAATTTGCACAGTTGCTCCGTTAAAACCACTCGCCTGCCGTGTGTGGCTTTCTGACTTGAGGGCCAACATCTCAAACTTGGCTGGGAGCCGTGGGAAAGGTCCTGGGTCTTCACCTCAGGGTGGCACTGAGGATAAGGTGCTCTGCTGTGCTCCTCTGCCCAGGTCGGCTCCTTCCAGAGGTTTCCGGGAAAGGAGGGGGCAGGTGAGCCCTGGCTTCCTGAGCCCTAGGAAGGAGCCCCCACAGCCAGGTGAGGGGCTCTGGGGCAGGGGTTCTCCGGGGTCTCTAGGAGAAAGGGCTGGAAGGAACCTGGCCCCACCTAGTGCACGCCCAGGCCATCTCACCAAGGAGACCCTTGCCCATCTTGTCCCCTCCCCACCCCCCCCAACCTGGAGGGATCAGGACACAGCTAGCCCAGTGGCAGGAGGCATCCACTGGGCCCGTCCGCTTGCCGTGGCCTGGGCAGTCACCTGGGCCGGGTGTTTTGATGCATCTCATGATGTGGAAGAGACACTCAGGGAGGTGCACACGTCACAGGTGTGGCCGGCCACACACACCTGGGCCTGGCCCAGCACTTTGTCCTCTGTGTGGGTGGAGAAAAGCCATGGGGTTGCATTTGCCACCACCCCTGGGAGCTGAACACTCTGGGGCACGGCAGGGACGGTGAGGGTGCTACTCTCCAACTGCACCCCAGCAGCCCAGCTGTGGGGTCCTGCTCCAGGCCGGCTCCATGGAACAGAAACCCTGGGACCTGAGGGACCCAGGAGGCAGTGAGTGGACACCGAGCTGCCAACCCCTCGGGTTGCCAGGGCCTGTTTCCTGGAAGTGGCGACAAGAAGGAAAGGGCAGATCAGAAACTCCTGGCTCGGAACAGGAGGTGGGGGAGACAGTGCGGCCCCTGCAGTGGAGGGTGTGCGTGCAGGGTGTGTGCATGAGTGTGTGTGAATGTGCATGAGTGTGGGATTGTGAGTGAATGTGAGCGTGCCGGTGTGTGCAAGAGTGAGTGTGAACAAGTGTGTGAGAGTATAGGTGTGTAAGCATGTGGGTGACTTCGGGGTTGTGAGTATGGGAGTGTAAGAATGTCAGTGACAGTGTATGTAAGGATATGTGAGTGTGTGACTATGTGAGTGTGCAGGATTTGTCAGTGCATGTCAGTGTGTATGTGTGTGAGCACACAAGCACTGGTAAATGTAGGTGTGAGTCTGTATTAGTTTATTCTGTGTGTGAATATGTGTGAGTATGAGTGTATGTGTGTGGCGGTGGGTGAGAAATGTGCGTGTACGAGTGTATGCATGCATGCAGGAATGTGTGTGTATGAACATGTGTGTATGAGTGTATAAGTGTGTGGGTGAGTGTGAGTTTATGTGTGTGGGTGTGTGACTGTGTGTGAGAATGTGTGTGAGTGTGAGCATATGTGTGAGTGCACCTGTGTATGTGTATGTGTGTATGTGTGTGTGAATCTCTGAGTATGAGTGCATTGTGTATGTGTGAGTGTGACTGAGTGTATATGTGTGTGTATGTGTGAGTGTGACTGAGTGTGTATGTGAGCATGTGTATGTGTGAGTGTGTGACTGAGTGTATATGTGAGCGTGTGTATGTGTGAGTGTGACTGAGTGTATATGTGAGCATGTGTATGTGTGAGTGTGACTGAGTGTATATGTTAGCATGTGTATGTGTGGGTGTGTGACTGAGTGTATATGTGAGTGTGTGTATGTGTGAGTGTGACTGAGTGTATATGTGAGCGTGTGTATGTGTGGGTGTGTGACTGAATGTATATGTGAGTGTGTGTATGTGTGTGAGTGTGACTGAGTGTATATGTTAGCATGTGTATGTGTGGGTGTGTGACTGAGTGTATATGTGAGCGTGTGTATGTGCGACTGTGTGACTGAGTGTATATGTGAGCGTGTGTATGTGCGACTGTATGACTGAGTGTATATGTGAGCGTGTGTATGTGTGTGAGTGTGACTGAGTGTATATGTGAGCGTGTGTATGTGCGACTGTGTGACTGAGTGTATACGTGAGCGTGTGTATGTGCGACTGTGTGACTGAGTGTATATGTGAGCGTGTGTACGTGTGAGTGCATCTATGCGTGTGACTGTGAATGTATGTGTGAGTGTATGTGTGAGTGTCTATGTGCATGCGTGTGTGTCTGTGCGGGGGGTGAGTGTGCCACTGCAGGGGGTCGGCACGGGGGGCCTGTCTGGTGGACGTGAGTGTGCACTCGGCCTGGAGCCTCCCCTGGAGCCCCGGGGCCCTCACTGCTGACTGAGACGTGCATTTGTCAGCCCCTCTGGAAGCCACCCCTGCCCACTGCTGGCCACATCGCTGGGGTGGGGGGACCCCGCCAGTGCCCGCGTCAAGATGGATGGGCCGCGGCTTCGCCTGTCAGGGTGCCGGCAGACGTGCGTGCCGGAGCCTTGGCTCTGCTCTCCGCACACATGGTCCATGTTAGTCCCCCTCCCCGTCCATAAAGCCTGTGCCCTGGTGGTCAGCGCCGGCCCGCCCCACTGCCTGCCCACCTCCACTTCTAATTGGGCCACGGAGCCGTTTAACGGTGTCTGTGCGTCTGCAGGGCCGCCGGGGCAGAACAATGCGCCATTCATGCCCCGTGTGGAGCACTCGCGCTCAGGCTAATATCTTTAAGCTGAAAAACAAGGCGTAATTGGAACAGATGTTGCAAATTCCAGTGCAAAAGGCCAGCTCCTGTGTGACCTAAGCCAGGTATGTGCCAGCGACTCGATTTTAATAGTGCCTCTTTTTTTTTATTGGCACCAACAAAACTCACTGCACGAGAGGCCGGGGACGGTGGCAGGCCTGCGGCGGTGTCGCTGAGCAGTTTGGTTGCGACACCAGATGCCATGCCAGTTGGCAAGCTGCGTCCTCCTGCAAGCCGGGCACCCTGGAATCTTCCCTGGGCCTTTTGCCAGGTGCTGCTGCAGGGACGAGACCTCAGCGGGGGGTGTCCTCCCAGGCGTGGCCCTGAAGCTGGCAGAGGCTGCCAGGCCCTGCAGATGCCCCGAGACCTGCCTTCGGTCAGCTAGCCCCCTGTGTGGGTTCAGGGACCTCCTGATACCCCGTGAGCCCTTTGCCCTCAGACACACTCTGTCCTGAGCGCCAGCTCCCATACCTCCCTCTGAGACAATAGCTGTTCAAGCGTCCTTCTGCTTTTACAGCATCAACCAAGCTTCTAATCAAGAAAACTCCCCGATGGCAGGAGCTGGCTGCCCTTCCCATGGCTTCCAGGGCCCTGTGAGCAGTGTAGCTACTTGGGGAAAACCACAACCCACCTCCCCACCCCCACCCCCAGCCCCCCAGTTCTCCTTGGGGCTTGTGAAAAGCTCATCTCATCTCTGTCCGCAGGGGCCCTAGCCCCACCTGCCCCATCCCACCGAGGGGTGGCCTGGAATATTCTTGGCGGGGGGGAGCCTGAGCCCAGCAGCAGCCCCCGCCCCAGCAGCGCCTTCCACCGGGCAAAGGAAGCTGCCACCACGTGTGCTGCGCTGGGCCTGGCTGACCGAGTGGGGGCTCCCTCCGATTCCTGAGGACATTGTTTCCGTGGTGAAAGTTAACGTGGACGTGGCAGCCTGGCTAGTAAGGAATCCTGTTCACTGGATTTCTTGACCCCCCAGAAGGAGCTTCTGGTCAGGATTTTTCTGATCAAAATGTCTCAGGAAGGCACCTCCGCTTCAGGTCAAGCCCCGAGGTGGGGCTGCAGCACCCATCATTCACCCACCCATCACACATCCCCCCACCCTCCCATCCACCCATCCACCCAGCCTTCCCTCCACCCAGCCCACCACTCATCCATGCACCCACCCACCAATTTATCCATTACCCCATGTACCCCGTCATCCATCTACTCATCCACCCACCCACCACCCACCAACCCACCCATCCACATTTCCGACAGTATTTACTCAGCCCCTACGGAGTTCCAGGCCCATTTGTGGACTCCCCACTTCCTCATATGCACCCTCTTTCCCGGGTTATGAGGTGGGGGGGGCATGCTGGCAGCTGGGGGACGGGCCCAGCAGGGCTGGGCAGTGACGAGCGGACCCTGTGGCTGCCCCACGGCAGGAGGAGGAGCGAGTCCTGTTCCGGGTCCTGCTGGCCCTTGGGGCCCTCCTTCCAGGAGAAGCCCTCACTGCCCCCCCAAATCCCCCAAAGAAACCACCTCTGGATGGTCAGAGGCGGGAGAGGAGCGGGTTTAACTCTCAGGCACGTGGGAATCAGGGACTGTGGGCTGGGGGTGGGCTGGGAGCCCCATTGCCCTCTCTCCAGGTGATCCCACACTCCTTCCCGCCATCCGGGGGAGCCTCAGGGAATCAGGGACTGTGGGCTGGGGGTGGTCTGGGAGCCCCATTGCCCTCTCTCCAGGTGATCCCACACTCCTTCCCGCCATCCGGGGGAGCCTCAGGCCAGGAAAAGCGGGCCGGGAGGGCCGGGGGCTCCCTGGGACCCTACCCGAGGCCCTGCTGCCTGGCACAGGGCCCACCACCCCATGGGCTGGGGTCTTGCTGCAGGACCACCTGGGGTCAGTGAGGGAGGTGGCCAGTGTGAGCCATGTCCACCGTGGGCAGCCCCAGGCTTGGGCCAGCCACCGAGCTCCCAGCCCCCCAGCAGGGATCTCTGCCCACATGGGGTGCCATCCACCTGCCCGGGCCGGGAGCCGGCGGTTCACGGAACAGGGATCCGAGCTCGGGGTCCTGGGAAGGCCCCTTAGAGAGACACGCCCCAACCCGACCTAAAGGGGGCATGTGAGCACACGCACGTCACACGTGGGCATGGGCCCAACCATGAGTGGGTTGCCGTGGTGACCCCGGGGAGATGATGAGCTCCCTGGAAGCTTGCGGGGAGCTTAGTCCCAGTCCTTGTGGCTTTCTTCATGGGAGTTTTAAAAGTCTGGAAAACTCCATGCGTGGAGAGAAGCCTGGAGAATAATGGGAGGAACGTGGTGCCCTCACAGCCGACTTTGTCAGCCAGACCACGCTGGATGGCCCCTCCGTCTCCTGCTTCCACCGGGAAGCTCCCACATTTGGTACCTGCATTCCCGTGTGCAGTGTTTATTCTTTCGGTGCACACTCCCTGCTTAGGACACGGCGTGTGTTTTCAAGAGTCGAGTACCCTGCTCCCTCCCCCCCGTGTCATGTGCAGGATGTCGCCGTCCTGCCGCATGGAGCTGTGGCTTGTGCAGCTTTTCTGCCATTTGGGGTGGCGTGGGCACCTGCTGGCGGGCGCTGGGGTGCTACCAAGCTCAGGCCGCTACGGATACTGCTGAAGTGTGTGTTCTTGCACAGGGGAGTGGGCTTCTGAGGGGCTGCCGGCCAGGGGGTTCTTCACGTGACTGAACACACCTGACAGCTCTCCAGGGGGCTGGGCCAAGCCTGCTTCCCCTGCGCCCCGCTTCCCCGGCACCCCACAGTCTGGGTGAGACGGCCAGGCCTGTGAAGTGGGCTGCCATTCTCGCTTTAATGGGTATTTCCCTTGTGATCGGGGACTTCGAGCGGCTCTGCCCGGTTCAGGCACTTGGGTTTCGCCTCTCCAAAATGCCCGTGTGTGGCCTTCACCCATTTTTCTATTAGGATATTTTGTCTTTTTAATTCCTGCTTCCTGTGTTTTCTTTAATGAACATTTTTATCAAAAGATAGCATGCATACAAAAAAAACACGAAAATCCTTAGCGTGCAGTTGGATGAATTTCTGCAAAGAACACGCCCACGTATCCAGCATCCAGATCAAGACGCAGAATGTTCAAGAACCCCAGGAGCCTCCTCGCGTCCTGCCCATCACTACTCCGCCTTCCTTACCATAGGGAGCAACAGTACTGATTTAACACCATAAATTCATTTTGCCTGTTGTTGCATTTTACAAAAATAGAATCATACACCTTTTTGTCTGGCTGCTTTTGTGCAGTATTATGTCTGTGAGATGTGTTTACACCATTGCGTGTGATAATCATTAGATTTTGTTCTTGTCCCTCTACAGAGTTTCATTGTTTCAATGTATCGTTACTTACCGTTTCCAAAATTGATGGACACGTGAATTTTAGAATATTTCAAATAAAGGCCATATCAACATTCTTGCCTTTGGATGCACATGGGGGCTCCTTCTACTGATAATAAATCTGGGGACAGAATTCTTTGGTCAGGGCATGCAATCTGGTTTTATAGGCCCTCACAAATAACTTTCCAAAGTGTCTGCTCTCATGTATACCCCTCCAGTGGTTAGCCAAGTTTCCGTTGCCCCACCTTCTTGCCAACACTTGCATTGCCAGCCTCTCAATTTTATTCAAGTTGTGGGTATGTGGGGGGCACTCACTGTGGTTTTATTTGCATTTTCTTGGCTGTTGATGCTCCTGTTTCACGAAGTGCCTGCTCAAGACTTTTGCCCATTTTTCTATTGATGCTTTCTTATTGATTTGTGGAAATTCTTTATATATTATAGATGAGAGCCCTTTATTGGTTATATGTGCTGCCAATGTCCTCTCCCCTGCTGTAACTTACTTTTTACTCTCATAATTGTATTTTTAATTCACGGATTGCATAATTTTAATGTAGTTCAATTTATTCATCTGTACCTTTTGGTTAGTGCTTTGTGTGCCTTGTTAAAAATCTTGGCTTACCCAAGGTCAGGAATACTATGACATCCTCTAGAAGCTCCTTGTTTTCTCCTTCACATTTAGAGCTATAATCCACCAGGAAAATATTTTTTGTATGGTGTGAGGTTAGGGTCAAATTTCATCTTTTCCCTCTTGTACATCCAAATGACCTAGTAAAATTTACTACAAACACTGTCCTTTTCCCATCATTCTGCACTGTCACCTTTGTTAAAATCAGGTATTCTCTCATATGTGTCTGTTTATGGACTTTGCTCTGTGCCATGAGTCTGTAAGAACGAGGATAAAATCAGGATGGAGATGGTCAGCTATGAGCAAAGCATGACGGTGCATTGCTTTTCTGTGGAGCGTAATAATTGCCATGACGTCAGCAGCAAAGCCACACCCGTTCATCGTCATCCAAAGGAGCCTGGGGTAACAGAGAATAGCAGACAACCATTTCTTCCAAAAACAGAACTGGAACCCCGCCTCCTCCCGAGTGACCACACAAGGAACTTTCTCCAGAGCAGGCGAGGGTCTCCATGCTCCTTCCCAGCAGGATTCGACAAAGCCGACTGCCCACAGCCCATCTCCAGCTGTTCACTCAATTCCTGCTCCCCAGCTTCACATTGAAGGGTTGAGGTGGGCCGCTTGTCTTCCACTGTGTGGGGGGGGCAGCTTCCAGATCTGGGGGAGAGCCTGGGATCATCATGATGTGGATATAATGCTGGGATGCAGTTCTGAAGTTATCTCTCTGGGGAGGAATGAGGTTGTTGAGTGTGTGGTCAGAAGGCTTCCCACGGGTGTTCGTGTGGCCATGGAGACAGACAGCGGCTTAGATTTGTAATGGCCCTCTCGCATCGTCCTCTTCTCTCTCAGAACTAGCAGCCCCAGTTTTGAGCTCAGCAGTGACTGTTCAGAATGAACCCTGCGATGCCCAGCCTCCTTTGCAGACCGTCGTGGCCATGTTACCAGTTTGACTAATCCCTGATTCAGGGGATGTGAGTGGAAGCAAGGTGCACAACCTCTGGGTTGTGTGTGCAAGAGTGTCCTCACGTTTCTGGCCTCCTCTGACTTACTGACACCACTGGACCGGAGAGCTGAGGGCCATCGCCGAAAGGTGATGAGAGCAAGAGAGAAGAAGCCTGAGTTCCCCAGTGACCTCCTGGAAGGGCCACCAGGCCCCTGCAGGTAGCCTCTCCCTGGCATGTGAGGTGAGGGAAAGTAAACTGTGTGTGTCTAAACCACCATGCATTCGGCTGCCCAATGTCAACTGCGTTCCAACCTGGGTCTAATGAAGATGCATCGTCGTTGACTTGAGTTAGACTTTCTCAGGTGAAACCATCCTTGCATTCCTCTGACAAATCCAGCTTGGGCATGGTATTTTGGCTTTCTTTGTTTGCAGGTTTGTAGCTGTGTTATTTATGAATTTTAAGTCTATATTCACAAGCAAATTCAGCCTATGGTTTTTCCTTTTTGTCTTTTCCTTTTCTATTCTTGTAAGTCAATGTGGTCTTAGCTTCATTTGATGTGTTTGGAGAGAGGAGTCTTTGTTTCATATTCTCTGTGGCAGTTTTTTTCCTATTTGGATTTTTTTATTTTTAATGCAATTTTATTGAGACATAATCACATAACATACAGTCATTCCAAGCATACAATCAGTTGTTCACCGTATCGTCATATAGTTGTGCATTTATCACCACAATCAATCTTTGAACATTTTCATTACTCCAAAAAAATTAAAATTAAAATTGAAAAGAACATTAAAAATATCCCATTCCCTTCCTCCCCCATTGTACATTTACTTTTGTTTTTTTTTTTTGAAATAAAAGAAAAAAATTTTCATTAATGAATAATTCAAGTGACATAATTTTACCATTACAATCAGTTGCCCCTGGGTACCCTCATACACCTGTGCATCCATCACCACACTTAATTTCTGTTTGATTTTTAGAAACTTTTCATTGCTCCAGACAAGAAATAAAGTGAAAGATGTAAAAAGAAAGAAAAGGATACTCAAATCTTCCCCATCCCCAACAACCCCTCATTTGTTGACTCGCAGTGTTGATATAGTACATTTGTTACTGTCCATGAAAAAATGCTGAAATACTACTAACTGCAGTATACAGTCTGCAATAGGTATATATTTCCTCCCTATATACCCCTCTATTATTAACTTCCAATTGTATTGTCATACATTTGTTCTGGTTCATGGAAGCGATTTCCAATATTTGCACAGTTAACCATGGACTCTGCCCACCACAGGATTCAGTTTTATACATTCCCATCTTTCTATCTCCAACCTTCCCTCTGGTGACATACATGACCCTGAGCTTCCCCTTTCCACCTCATT